>JAJLUF010000013.1:0-35120 GCA_030569995.1 Lachancea cidri
TTAACGGATGTAAGCGTAACAAAGAAAAAGTACAAATTCTTGGAATTAAATGAAACCGTGGGATAGCTATATCTTTATTCTCCATATATAGTCCACTGTGATATGTAAATGAAATTAAAGAATAATGTTACTATGGCAAGGCCAATTTTCCCGAAGTTGGCGACCAAAGATGCTGTGGTAAAACCCGTTGTCTCTTTAGACAATTGTAGTGCCAATTGCCATATTGAGCAAACTCCCCCGATCACATCACACAATACACTTTGTATGGGGAAACCTCGCATGGATTTCCTTTCGTAGTTATGTTTTACTTGTGGTAAGTATTTAATGAGTGACATAGAGATTTTGAGTAAGAATAGTTTATTGCAAAATGAAAGAGTGCTCATATTATCCCATCCGTACTCCATGTTATGGTAGATAAATTGTAATGTCAAAGTAACAGCCATCACCAAGCTTGCAGTAAGTACCCTTCGATACACAGTCTTCATTCTAGCAGCACTACCGTGGAATTTCCATATACGCGTTCCCCACAAGACCTGTGTGATCAACACAAGATTCATAATAAATCCATGGAAGCAGTACCAGAAATCAAAATGAGTGACCTTTGGCTTGCTGACGTTTTCTGTTTGGTCGTTCTCTTGCCAATGAAACAGCTGCAACCAAAGAGAACAGATCAAGTACAGGTATCCAAAGCTATTCAACATGACGAAATCAAGTGACATTGCTGCAGCTGTTTTACGCTTCCAATTATTCCATATAGGTGGATAAATCGATATTGACCACGCGCATACGTAGCAGTACCCAAGTACCCTTTCTAAGTCCATTGTCCAAAAAAGCATGGTAAAATGAATAAGCTCTTATTCTTCGAAAAATTCGTGAGAGGCTGAAATCTTATTGAATAAAATCAGGATGAAGATATATAACTCGTTGGCAACAAAACGACTATGTACATGGGATCAGCTTACGCAATTAAAGAATAAATAATCTATCGTATTTTGGCAATAGCGGAACAGTAGCTTCATGATGTAACCAATTTTTGAATTATATTAAATGACAAAGAACGTTCAATTTGTCAACTGATTCTATAACAATATGTATGATGGGCATATAGCTGAATACATCCACCATGCTCCACTGAAGAGACTTTCAATTTACGATAACACAGCGTACTTAGAACTAACAATCTAGCACAGCAGACCCAAGAATCTAAAAAATTGACAAAACTATATCTATTTGTATAAAAGACGTAACATAACGCGCTTACATTGAAATAATGATTTTCCAAGATAATGCACGGCGAAACCATTTCATAGATAGGTGCGTGTCTCATGTGTATTGTCGTTATCACCCATGCCGTAATTGCTGGTTGCTCTCTGAAATAGGTATCTACCATCTTGTAGCGAATACTCGTAATCTTCATCAAGACGTGTTCTATTTACCGGAGATGGATCTTCTTCTGATGGGCGGTCATATTGGGGTACAGGATCGTACAATATACCAAACATTTCATAGTAGTAGTCTTCTCCCAGTAATCTCAGTAGTACCTTTCTCTTGAAATCGAAAAAGTAGCTCAAGGGAACTAAGACAATGAACAGCACTGGCAAAAATCTATTCAAAAGGTTTACCAACGGAATCAACTCAAGATCTTTATAAAGAACCTTCTCGAAACTGCTTTGTTCGCCATTTGTTCCACGTGGAATAAGAGCCATGAAGTTGAAACATAAAGGAAGCAGTAATCTGCTTGAGTAAAGAGAAAAATATAGCGTGTTCTTGGGGTTGCTATGGCCATTGGGTATGAGATGAAAGTTTTGGAATTTAAAACAGCTCATGGCATACAATGACACAAGGGTATTGTAAATCAATATCGATATTTCCAAAAGAAAGTTCCACCAACTTTGACCCTCAAAAATCCAAGCATGTGCATATTTAGATGGTGTCAATTCTAGGAGAGCTACCAAGACCGACAAAGCCATACAAACAGAACCCACCACATAATTGAAAATTGATTTTGACATTGAAAATGATTTGTTCTGTGAGCGTGCCAAATCATGAATTATACCATCCGAATGGGCTTGGCAGTAAAGGTAATTGTAATACTCCGTCTTGAATCCGTTGTAGTTTTTGTTAATTTTTGCCAAGGATAGGTTATTGGTATTATTCGGGTGATTGAGTTGAGGTATAGTTAACTGTATTTCATTCACCAAAGACTGAACTTCGAGTTTGCATTCGGTAACCACTTGGTTCAACGCGACGTCACCGTTTTGAACCGCAGGAAGAGATAATATTTTCTCTGCGAAATCAGTCATCGCTAACTTTGCATCATTAGATTCATCATTAGTTTTACTGAGCTCAACAAACATTCGATTCTCATCATTGTTCTCAAAAAGTAAGGCTTTTGGAAGCAGTATTAGCCCCATAGATAGTAGTATCAACGTATATGATAGGGAATAAAGATGGGACAGCGAAATGATCAAAGGTTTTAAATCACCGAGACCACGTTTCATACCGAAGATCAGATACAGTAAACCGATTGTTAAACCAAGAGCGAAAAGTGCATAGAATTTCATATTCGTTGTGATGGCTTTTCTGATGCGACTCCATACCATACGCCGATGAGGAATACCCGGCTGATCCGCAAATAAGTACTTGAGTTCCGTGTATGAGATTGAAACAGGAAGGACAAACCAACATATCAGAAATTCAAGCCAATAGACAGAATACCATATTATGGAAAAGTTCGGTTGGTCCTGCTGGGGATTTCTTCGAAAAAGCGGCGTTGATTTTGCAAATCTGGGAAAAATACCAGCAGATACAGTTATCGAGGTGTCTGTAGCGTTCCCAACACTAGATGTTGATTTAGCAGCGTAAAACACATCCAAAGGCAGCAGATAAGTAATTGACAATAACAACCACATATTAATTAATAGTATTGTTAGTGTAAACGGAAATGTGTTTTTATGGAATTTGAATGACAGATATCGATTTATGAAGGCGAAGGAACAGCCAGCCGAAGCCAGTGAAGCAACTATCAGCAGCACTGTGAGCATTCTTTGTTTCTCACGGGACTGAACTACTAGGTTTAAATTTTATAAGGGGCATCGTCTACGAATATTTATTTTTACTCTTGAACTCAACACTTTAAGAAATGAGTGCTGAACCGGCTCCAAAAATTGACCTCGCACAGGTAGTGCCACATGCTGTTGGAATGCTGGCTTTCGACGAGAATGATAACGTTATCGAGGCTTCTGGACTAGGCAAGGACCGCTTAGGCGATATAATCCAGCTCAAACAAGTCGAGCTGGATGCCGAAGGCTTCGGATTGCTTCAAGTTGAAAACGTTCAGATTATCATTTTAAAGCAAGATGATAAAACGATTGCTGTCTACACATATGTTAAACAATAAAAACCGTGTGCCATTATTTCATTATATAGATTTTCGAAAATGATATGCTCATCAAATAAAACCTGAACCACCACCTTGATGAGAAGTTCTGCCGTATGGATCATCAAATCTTGCACCCGGGAAAGGAGGAAGACTTTTATTGGGATTGTTTGGGTCACCTTTCAAGGGATTTGGAGAGGGGCTACCACCGTGAAATGGATCAAATATCATTCCACCTCCCCGTATACCGCTTCCCGGATCAGTAAGTAGTGGATTCTGCAGATTTGGATATTTCTCTCCTGTCGGATATAAATCTTTGTCACCATACCCGGGATTACGAGAGGGCATACCGAGGCCAGGAACTCCGAATTCTCCAGTTACTGGAATACTGGGTTGTCCTTGTGCTTCATATTCATCTTCAAACCCAGGCATATCCGAAGGGTTTCCATGTTTATGTGAAATGGGTAGCGTGGGTGATGCTCCAAATTTGAGCTTTTCGATTTCGTTTTTGGTGGAAGCCTGCTGTTGTAGTTCTCTCTCAGCACCCGCTTGCAGATCTTGAGCTGAAAGCCCACTTTGCATTAGCCCGAACTTTTGCTGAAGCTTAAACTGTACCTGAGGATTAAAGAACTGTATTGCGTCACTCTTAGCTATGGGAAACTCCAACAAAGATTCTTTTAATGATAAGTCAGAATCGTAGTTAAAGATTCCTTGCTGCAGCGATTCCTCTTTGGAACAAAGGCTAATCATGCATTTTTCTCCTCGGCTCATGTCCATTAGTATAACTTCCAGAGATTCGATATTAGCACCAAAAGCAGAAGAAGCTACTGTTTGGTCGACGTCAACATGAAATTCAATATGCTTCTTGGTTTGTTCGTTGTACTTAATGTTAGGATCGTCATCTAACAAAGATGCCTTTCCTAGATATATCAGAAACAGGTGCGCAACCAGATCTAGTCTCGTTTGAATCTCTTTAGGATGATTACTCATGATGCAACTTTGAATGTGTGATGGGTACGTTACTAAGTCATCACTGATTCACCCTTGCGCTGAAAACTGCCTTTGGCATCTTAGACGATCTTGACTGTAATATCGAAAAACTCAAATATTGCTTAAATATTTATTATACACAAAAACAATAATTGCAAACGTAAGAATAGTCTTATCTCATTTTAGCTCAGTAATTTCACCATCACGGGCGATTAGTCCCATCACATTCAAGAATAGATTCAAGTCTTGATACATCTTATCTCTTTGATACAAGGCGAATTGTTTATCTCCTGTAGAGGACTTTCCTAGCTCCTCAGCTCTATTGATCGTTCCAAAGATTTCGTCTCTGATTTCATCAATGATCACGCGCTGGTGATTCAACTTTCCACTCAAGGCTAAAGAGGCAAAAAATTGCCAAATATACGAATGGTCGTAATATTGGTTCTTAGCAGATTGATCTCCGTTAAAAGATGCAGAAGATGGCGGGATAGAAGATATAGAAGTAACTCTGTTCGTGTATTCTTCTGGTGGAAACACGAGCGCCAACCTAGTCTCTAGTGCTGTGAAGAGCTTATCGTAAATTTCATTCCAAGTAGATATTTCAGAAGTTGAGAGAACACTTCCCCTGTTAATATCTTGCTTTATTAAAGCAGCACGCGATATCAAGACGGTTATTAAATTGAGACCGATCTTAGAAGTGCTGATAAAAGAAACGTTGTTATCTTTGATCAAAGCGAGAAGTAAACTGATCACTTCGAGGAATTCCGCGGAACTTGACAAAAACGAAACTATGATCTTAAGGAAGACTGACTGAAATAATTCTATCTTCTTCAATTGAGCATCTGTTGGCAATGGATTGGTCTTATAAGAGCTTGTGACAATGATATTCAAATGAGACAATTCGCTGAAGAACAATGACAACAAGCTCAACTTTTGGGCTTTATCCAAAAAGTTCAGAATACGAGGCATTATTTTCACACCTTTGTCGAATGATAGAATTGAAATGAAAGGGCTCACCTCGTAAGAGTCATCAGCGACATGTAGAGCATCCCATAAACCCCTGTTGTCAATAGTCTTCCCACTTCTTAGTTGAGCTTCCAATTCTAAAACTTCTGAATAAACACTTTCAATCAAAGAAAGAACGAACTTTCGTCCACCTGAACGACTTAACACCGCATTCTGATCCATTGAACGGAACGCATAAGAAGATCTTCTTCTCGCCTTAGAGGCAGAAGAAAGCTCAACACCATTCAATGATTGGACAACTTCATCAATAGCAGCTGAGTTAGCGTCTTCATCTTCAATCTTTTGAGTAGGAATTTGAAGCTGTCTACGAGGTGCTTTGCTGTTCATCGTGGAAGAAATTTTACCTAAAACGCCTTCCTTTGCTCCATCGAAATGTTCCTTGTTCTTTTGAGGTCTTTCTTTGGCGACAGTAACTGCTTTTTCGACCTGGCTTTGCATCCTCTGTAGGGCAACGTCTGCACGCTTATAGCGACCTCCTAATCTATGACCAGAGTGTTCCAAATAAGCGCGAGCTATCAAACCCTTGTTTGATTCTCCAACAACTCCACCCCGTTGAATAATTTTGTAAACCTGGAAATAGAAATCTTCATTGTACGGATCGTCTGTAACAATCTGAGACAATTGATATCGGGTAATGAAATCCTTGTCACGAGGAGTCATAACACCACTGTGCCTTAGAATCTTGTCAACCTTCGCTTGGCGGATCTGCAAACGCTTGTGCTCTTCTTCACTCAAAGGCTCCTGTTGTCTTCTCATAGAGCCATGGCGAGCATTTCTAGAGCTTCCATCTCTTGGCGTATGAGGAGGAGACAAGGTTTGACCACGAGAGGAACTTGAGCTACGACCGTTATCGAATTGATTTGGAAAGTTTGGAGGTTGCTGGGCCCTCTGCTGAGGAGCAGCTAGCTCTTGAGGTTGAGAAGTCATGCTGACCGGAATTGGCTGTTGTGCCGACAAAATTGGTTGCTGTTGCTTTGATGAAGGGCTCACGATTGGTGGTTGTTGCTGTTGCTGTTGCTGTTGCTGTTGCTGCTGTTGTTGTTGGGGGTCTAATGGCTGGTTGAACATCAATGGAACCTGTTGATATTGAGGTAGTGGCATGTTCTGAGGAGGACCCACCTGAGGAGAGAATCCTTGAGGCTGGTTAGGATAACTACCAGCTTGAAGTTGCGGAACATGATGCACAAAACCTTGGGGTGAATATCCATAACCCATTGGTGGCATGTCCTGGGAAGGAGGAGGCATAGCAACGTAACCCTGTTGCTGTGGTGGCATCGACATTTGCTGCTGTTGCCTTTCCAATTGCTCCATTGACAACACTTGGGGATGTTGCGGGTGTTGAGGGTGTTGAAGTTGCTGTGCCAGAGGCATTGGCTGGTTTGTCCATAGCGACTCCATTGGTTTGAAATCTTCCTCGTATGGTTGAGTTGGTACTCCGCCGAAAGAAGATTGTCCAGGAACAGGGGCTGCAATTGCAGCGGAGGCATAAGACCTTGCGTGGTCAGGATAAGATTGCGCTGGAGCAGCATTCGCTTTCAACGCATCTTCACCATAACCGAAATCAAAGTCCGTACCTAAATCCGTAGCATTGCCAAAAGTTTCATCGTTCAAGAAGTCGTCGTCTTCTTGGACATGCTCTCCAAATCCCTGATAGGTCTCTTCAAAATCCAAAGGTTTCTCAGATCTTTTGTCTCTGTGCTTACGGCCTGAACCTCTGCCAGAATCAGTCTTCGTGTTATCGAACCCAAAGAACGACATAGGGACAATAATTGATTCTGTCCTTACTGATTCCTTGCAATTAGATTCTGAGCTCACGGGCGCCTTTGAAAGAAAGCATCAACAATTAGGAAAAAAATTTTCCTATCACTAAACACGTATCATGTGATAGCTGATTGATATCTAATTAAATGAAGCCAATGGTAGGCTATTACTTGAAGTGAAATAATGGTCGTTCTCGTGGCAGGATGCTGCCCTGAAATCCAATTTAGAACATATTGTGATTGGCAGTGAGATAGTTTTATGAATTTATATAACATTTGGAGTAAGTTAGTACACCATTTTTCTTCCACTTGCTGTTCTTCTTGTCGTTTCCTCCGAGCCATCCTCGCCTTCGTCGAGTTTTGCTCTGTTCAAGACCTTGATGAAGGTGTCAACTCTATATCTCATTCTACTATGCATATAGGCCTTCGAGCACTTGATGTGATAATGGAAATAGTTTCTGAATAGAGCCAAATGACAGATAGACGAAAACTGCAATTCGGGAGTTTGGAAATGACGAGGGAACAGAACGAATGTTATGAATCTCCTACTCTTTTCAGAGACCTTCGAGGACACAAGTTTGCCAATTTCTAAAGGTGGTTCATGAGAGAACAGAACTTGAGGTGCAGATTGAATGGCACGGTTTCTCTTTCTAGAATCAACGAATTCCTGTAAAAACACTTTACCGAACACTTTATCAGTTTCATCTTGGAAGAATGTTTCGAATATGACAGTAATACGGTCGTTAGAAGGCTTAATAAAGATGCTTTCATCGTCACGATATTCGATCTTGTGGACGGTTTCCGAGGTGTTGGAGCCCTCTGGGAGCTGTGCTAAGGATGCAAACTCGTCGAATGCCAGCTGGAACGGATAACTCATCGCAACTATCTTTAATAGGGACAATTGCACAATTGCTTCGGTTTGCAACAGCTTCAAGTCCAGTTGTAAAGTAAAATCGTATCCAGATTCGGCTGGAGATGTGGAAATACCGGCAAGATCCTTAAACTTTGAATTCATATAGCTCAAGAAGTCTGGTCCACATTTGGAGACACTTAACCACGTTTTAGTTCTGAGACTTATCCACAAGAGCGCTTTGTCATTTGGTGAATTTGAGATGTGTAAAGTTGTGTAATCAAAGTCAGAAATAATACGATCTAAGATTAAAGGTGCTCCATTGGCATTGGCCTCGAGTGCCTCAGTAAGAGTCTTTTGGACTAGTAAGTTTTGAGGTTGCAGATATAACATTACCGAAGTACTTACCAACAAGTTCTATATATTACGAGTATAATATGTACACTGTAAAGCCCCTTTTCATATTTTCCAGGTGGAAAACACAGTCACAGAATACGCAATACACGTGACAGTAAATGCTAACAGAGTTGAATAACACATTCATAAAGATTAAGTATATTTACATGCAGGGCGCTTCGGTATATACAGTAGCACTAATCCTTTTGAGGTTTCTTCACCCCATACTTTGATCTAGAGGTAATTCTATTCACCACACCGCTCAAGTCACCGGCACCGCGAACGAGATGGTATTTCACACCGGGCAAATCCTGACAACGTCCACCTCGGACAAACACAATACTATGTTCTTGCGCATTGTGACCTTCACCGGGTATGTATGCAGATATAACGTTACCGTTGGTCAGCCTGACCCTACAGGCTTTTCTTTGAGCGGAATTAGGCTTCTTTGGTTTCAACACCATTACCCTGAGAACCACACCTTTTCGAATTGGACAGCGTTCAAGATCAGGCGAAACTCCAATCTTTTTGCGTTTTGGGGCTTCGACTCCTCTCTTAATTTGGTTCAAGGTAGCTAGACATGGAGAAATTGATGAAAAGTTCCGCAGCGAGAAGATTGATATCGGACTAACCTGACTAGTTGCCAAACGCAGTCCCGTGAAACTTCTTGTCAATCCCGCTAGGAGCATTTTGGGCAGCTTTCCTTGCTAACGAATCCTATTTTATGGTTGATTGAAGATAGATATTAAATTATTATCAGTTTAAGCTGAAAAATTTGTGTTCAGACAAACACGTGACATTTACATACATACAACTCAATAACAATCCATAAACATAGAGCTACACTGAGGGACGGTACCTGTTCTGAAATTATGACCGTTGCGCTTTCAAGCGGTCCATTATATAGTGTGACCAAGAAGTACAAATGCGGTTATTGATTACAGCTTCTACCTCCACCAAAAACAATGTCAGGGGTGCACAAGGTATAACTTAGGCAATTCAACATGCTCATACAATTGAACCAGTATTGAAAGGACGCATTAATTCATGATAGTTCTCCAGCGCTTTTCTTGAAAGTGGAAGTTCTAAATGATATACGATTGGATCAAAAAAAATGTTTAGCTTTATTATTCTACACGAGCCTGCCTAGTTTATCATCTGTGGAAAACCTAGGGTTAAAGCATTTCAAAAAGAAAGCATTATGGGGAAAGCCCTACCCTATATCCACCTGAAGCCAGCGAATCTGGTTGTCAAGGTTTCAGGCAAACGAAATAGAGATGTAGGTACAGGCCAAATGAAACCTGCATTCGCGTCCTCGCCAATGTTAAGGGTACACTTGGACAAATTTCCCAGTTTTATAGGACATTCGAGTAGCAGGATTAATAGAAGATCCAATGAAGATACATATTCAGTCAATATGCTGAAATTGCCAACATCCGGGGATGAGATGGCCTGCTTAAGAAGTGATGCTATTAAGGATAAAGACGTATACTGGCGCAATCTTCCACTTAAGAAATCTATTCTCAACTTATCCATATTCGACGGTCACGGCGGAAGTCGTGTATCAAAACTACTAGCAAGCGAGCTACACACAGAGATCGTGAATACTTTTCCTTCTCTTGAGATGTTTTATCACGTACTGCATGAGTACAGCGATCTGGTCGGCGGGCAATACTGGTCTAGAATCTATGAGAGAAGGGAGGAGTACCATAAAAAATTCATTACCAATTGTAACACAAAACAAGAGCAGGTCCTTTTCGAGTCTGGAAATTCGGGATCTCGAATGATCTTTGATAAGTGGGGAAATATTTTCGATAAGACAAGCCTGCTCACAGAGAATGAACGCTTGAGATTATTTCTATCTTACATGAAATTTGATCTTAAACAATGTTGCGGATTCAACATTGCTCCTCGCGACGGAAATGACGCAGCTGCGACTTACTCCGGTGGATCAACTGCGTCAAGCTTATTCATCACTTCGTATGACGAGGAAGATTCTTTTGACGAAACGTTCTTCGTGAATCCAAAGGGTCTGCTAAAATTAGCGGTGACACAAGTTGGTGACACAAAGATTGTGCTTTGTGATAAGAATGGAATCGCGCACAGCCTGACGAAGATTCACCATCCATCATCGACACGTGAATCTCGTAGATTGCGAACAGATTTTCAAACCGATTCCTTCGGAGACACTAGGTTTCTTGACAGTTTTGCCAACACTAGATCGTTTGGAGATCGGGTAGGCAAGGAAGAAGGTCTCTCCTGCGAGCCAGACATTTATTCGTACTTAATAGGAAGTACACGCTTCTTACCCCATTCAGAATTGGGAAAACTACAGTTCGGAGGTGATGAATGCTTTGTCTGTTTAATAACAGATGGAGTTTCAGATCTTGTGAGCGATCAAGAGCTTGTAGATTTGATTACTTCAACAGTCAACTTGCGTGGATTAAAAAATGCTACACCGCAGTTTGTTAGCGAAGAGGTGATAAAGTTTATTGCTGCTATTAGTGGAAAACATGCGGATAATGCAACATGTTTAGTACTCAGACTACCAAATTGGGGCAACTGGCCAATGCTAGATCGCACAGGTGCAGTGAGGGAAGAGAAATTGATGTCCGGGGCTTCAGGAAGCGACCGATCCAATGTTTAAGAAGCATGCACATATATTAACGAATCATGAAGTACCTTTTTTTCAATACATGCGTTTATTTAATACACTATATACAGGAGGTAGAAAAAAAAGCGATAGACAAAATGATCACTTATTCTTTGTTTGTGTGTAGCTAAATCTCTTTCTTGTTGGCACAAATTCTCCGAGCTTGCTACCAACCATGTCTTCGCTCACTTCAAATGCTACATATTCCTTACCGTTATGCACTTGAAATTTCAGTCCAACGAACTGTGGCAAAATAGTGGCAGACCTTGCATTCGTTCTAATGGGCGTGCCATTCGCCAAAGCTTCCCTTACAGGTAGCGGTACAACATTTGGACCTTTCCACGCAGAACGAGAAAGAAGTCTTAATGTTAGATGCATTTTATGAGGTGATCACCAAATGTCAGCCCGACTGCTTCGAAATCAAAATTTTTTTTTCTGTAAAAAAACTTGGTCCGCAATATCGAGATGCCCAGTTACCGCCTTCATCACAAGAAAAAGACCCATGTTTGCTGCCAGATTTGATCCTACCAAGGCTCTCGTCGAAGTGGAAGACAAACGGTCAAGTTTGAAAGCTGTTTTACCATTGAAGAGGACCCAAGATGACCTTGAAAATTCGGAAAGTGAAGATACGGACGACGAAGAACTAAGTGAGTCCAGTGTCGAAAATGAATTCTCTGAGAAGGAAGAGCAAGATCAGGAGAAAACCATCGAACGAGATCCTGCTACCGACGCGAAGCATTCCTCTGTAATCTCCAGATTTCAAAAGACACTAGCTATTCAAGATAGAATCGTTGAATCTCAAATCGATGATGCCGAAACTGAAATCGAAGAAGGTCCAACACACGACCTTGCCCCAATTCCTCAACCAGAAGTGGTTCGGGATTTTGTACAAAAGCAAAGTTTAATTTCAAAAGCAGACAAATCGATAGCCTGGCAACATACAGAAAAGATCCACTACGATAACTCTATGGTAAAGCCATTCAATTCATATAAAGGCAAAATAGAAGAGAAGCTCCTACAAAACATCGAGAAGAACTTTTCCGTGGAAGCATTTCCTATTCAAACAATTCTACTGGACACAATTCTACCGACTCTCATATTTGCTCAGTCCATATCTAAGAAATTATTTACCAGACGCTGTGGGGATGTTTTGGTTAACGCCTCGACTGGGTCTGGTAAAACTTTAGCTTACTCTATCCCTATTGTGCAATCACTATCCAATCGAACTGTTAATAGGCTGAGATGTCTTGTTATTGTTCCTACCAAAATCTTAATCCATCAAGTATTCGAGACTTTTGTGAAGTTGTCACAAGGCACTAGTCTGATTGTGGGAATTTCAAAAATGGAAAGCTCCCTTGCAGAGGAACACAAAAAGTTCAGTCATCAAGAACCCGATATTTTGATCACCACTCCAGGGAGGCTTGTAGATCATTTACAAATGGCTAGTTTCACCCTCAAGAATCTGAAATTTCTTGTTCTTGACGAAGCTGATCGATTGTTAAATCAATCTTTTCAAAATTGGTGTGAAGAATTGATGACCAAGCTTAAGACAGATAAGTCTGACAGCGCGCCTGGCAATGTTATGAAGATGGTTTTTAGTGCAACTTTAACCACTAATACAGAGAAGCTGCATAATTTACAGCTCAACAAACCGAAACTGTTTATGATGGATTCGGCTAAACTGTACAATCTACCCAGGCAGCTTCAAGAGTACAACATCCATGTTCCTACTGCCAAGAGTTCTTTGAAACCACTAATAGCTCTAAGATTACTAATGTCACTGACCGGCGAGAATAAGAGAGTTCTTATTTTTGTAAGAAGCAACGAATCATCTATAAGACTTGCAAGATTGTTCCAAATCATGATAGATAATAATTTGAACAATGATTTAGCCATAAAGATCTCTTCGATTAACTCTAACAACAGTAAAGGCGACAACAAGAACATCATCAATGAATTTTCAGCGTCCCCCAACCCTTCGGAACTCAGCGCGCTTATATCTACAGACGTAATGTCTAGAGGTGTGGATATTAGCAATATTACACATGTGATCAACTATGATCTACCCATATCATCTCAACAGTACGTGCATCGTTGCGGGAGGACAGCAAGAGCGAATACCAGTGGACTAGCATACAATATCCTTGTTGGTAAGGGTGAGAGGAAGTTTTGGTTAGATTACATCGATACTGATCTAAGCAGAGATTCGGAGGGCTGTCAAATGAAGTTATACAGTGAAGATGAAGGTGCAGATGGTATTCTACAGGTAGGACTCGAGACAGAAACTATCTATAAGGTGTGTCTACAAGAATTACAAAAAAGTGTTCTGGGCCATTAGTAAATAAGTTGTTGAAGCGTATAAGCGTGGCTTTGTGTATCATTTAATTTCATTTTCTTTCACAATTTCGCCTATTCGATTCCTCGAGGTGAAATTAAAAAAAAGTTCTAGGAAAATTGCACCGTATAAGATTGAAAGATTAGATCACAGAGCTCTCAAGCAAAAGAAGTAAAAAAGATCATATTGATTATCGGTTGAGTGAGGAAAAACTAGGATGATTCCAAGTAAATATACTTTGACGCCGCCGGAGGATCTTCATCCTCTCAACGCTGAATCTTCCAAAGTTACGTATCCCGATTTTGATCCATGGTCCCATACTCCATTAGAAGATAAAATATTACTAAACTTTGTATCCAAAGGATATTATAACAGTGCAAAAGTCAATTTCGAAAGTATTTCTGCAAGATCTTCCCTACAAGAATCTCTACCCACTGTTTCGTCACTATTAGCTGACCAGCTTTCTCAAGTTCTGCATATTAGGGAACAAGAAATTAATAAAATTTCTTCAAATACGCCTGAAGATGATTCCAAGAAGCTGAAATTTAATGAACTGGCTGGCCCAGGGTTTTCACTTCCCACTCGTGTCACTTTGACTGATCATAGGAGAGAATTATGGTTGCAGGAAATAAGCTCTCCTCATGCATCTCTTGTGAATATTTCGAAATCCATCCCTCATGGACTCAAAAGAAGACAAGTCCTTGAGCAATGCTTTACCAAACAGATACCAATTTCCAGAGCTATTTGGCTAATTAAATGCAGCTATTCTATTGAGTGGAAAATTCTCACAAATAAACAGAAACACGAGGCACCGGAACAGATTAGCACACATTTGTATAAGGAATGGACCGATAACATGGCACACATTTTGGAAAAACTCGTTTTTGAAATGACGCAGTACTATAATGAGCCTATTCAGTTAAGAGCTTGGAGAAAAAAAATTTCTTACTATCTGAAGTTGCTTGGTAATTGTTACACTATGAATTTACTTGACAAGAATATCTTTCACCATTGGCTTGTAGAGTTTGTGGGCAAAGTCGAAAATTTCGAGTGCATTCCGCTGACCCTCCATATTATGTCAGTTTTTTGGAATGGTTTGTGCCAGAGAAGTGAAACCCCTTCCTCACCTGAGCAATTATTTCTTGTTAATAAGATCACCGAAGCCTTACTTAATAAGTACTACATGGTGTCTCGCAGCAAGTCTATGATTAATGATGAACAATATCTGATAAACGATGTTAAAAAGAACACGAAGATAAAAGAAATAATACTAACGAAGCTCAAATGCTTCGTTTTAAAGATCTTCCACGAGCAGTCCCTTGAAGCGTTCATAATGTCAAACAATAATTGGGATATCTACAAAAGCTGCTTATATGAGATACTGGGTGTTAACAAGTTACGTGAAGGAGACGGTGATAATTTTGAAATAAAGAAAAAATTACAATTGATTGTGTACAGAAACGACTCTCTGAAGTTTACTTCAGTGTTACAGGACATTGAAACTAGCGAAACAAACCTAAGTGAAGGGTTCAGCGGTACTTTAGAGTCCATGTTTATTAAAAATAAACCTCTTAAATTAAAATGTGTGGATACCGTACTTACTACAATATTGGATAACAACTCCCCAGGTGAAGATTGGGTTTTGTATGTCGATCAAAAACTATTGCGGATTGATCAAGTTGTTCAGATGATATTATGGGCAATACATCCTTCAAGAAATGCACACTATGAGGGTTGTCAACTTGTTGCAAAACTTCTGCTCTTGAAAATCAACTCGCAAAACAGTTTTCAGGAGTATAATATCGAGGACACTGTGTGGGAGTTAATTTTCCGGTTTGCCAAACTCACAAGCGAAGAAATGGCCGCTCTTTCGGTACCTTCTAGATTGCATCAACTGCTGAATGTCTTTATAGGGTACGGGCTTATCAAAGTTCCAACTTATGTTCGGAAGCTCATCAGCTCGGGTATTTTGTATCTTTCGGAATCGCAGGACAAGTTTTTTCATTGCGACCTTTTGATTAATTTGAAGATGTCACCCCTCATGAAAAGTCAATATAACATGGTTCTCAAAAACGTCAAAGAATATGACTCAAGCTACTTTGAAAACCTTAATTATGATAAATTATTGAGCATGCTCGAACATGCTAAAGAGAACATACTTTCAGGTGACTTCTCCTTCATTAAAAGTGTTCCTTACAGTGTCAAAATTCTCTCCTCGGAATGGTATCTCAACTTTATTTGTTCACCTACAGATAATTTATTGCTTCCAGTGAATAAGAATAATATCATTGATAAGCTTAAGGTATTTTGCATCAACTTGAAGGAATTCCATCATTTTTATAAGTGGGTTGAATTTATTGTCTATCATCAGTTACTGAGCGACATCGAAGCTTTGGAATGCCTCGTCGATATTTTAATGTTTTACGATAAGCTATTTCCCCTTTTAATCAATGATCATATATTACTGATGAAAACACTTCTTCACCTTTATTCAAAAGAGCTATCGCTAAAGGATTTGGGGTCGTACCAGATATACCAATTCAACCATTTCTGGAAATTTTTCATGAGAAGGTTCCCTTTCGCTCTCGAAATTGATGGTGATTTGCAGATGAAATTGGCTGAGGTATATGAGAATGAAAAGATGAGAATGGACAAAATAACAAAATCTCAAGCAAGAGCTTCTGAGTTATATCAGTTAATCAACGGAGATGCTGAGCATGAATTGGAAAAGACGAATAAATTAGAGGCCCATAACTTTCCAAGTGTGTTTCAACAAAACCTGAAGTCATTACTCAATCTCAATGATGAAGACAAAAAATACAGAGCCAAAACTAGTATGAGATTGCTCATGAATGTGAACATCGGTGAATATAACAAGTTCATGGCAGTCTTTTTGAAACGTAAAAATTTCACTAATGAGCAACTGAAGTATTTAATCTCCTTAAAGGTTTTGCATTTCGAGTTAATTACAAAAGTTTTGGGAATTTCCTTTGTATTGGAATTACTTGACGCAGAATTCTATGATTTTGGTTTGGCTTTTGAACTGCAGAAGCACAATTACATCAAACAGAACTTTAGAATTTTGCTTAATGCATATCAGATTAATTCGGACGATAACTATGAAGGCCTCTTGAAACTTATTATGACATACAATACATCACCTGCAAGACAGGAACAGTCCTCTAACACAATTTACAGAATGCTAACAAAAGGCGGTACTGATGATTTTAGCCTCGTTACAGATTTACTGGAGTTTGGAATCAGTTATTCCCAGAAAAAAAACAAAAAGAATGATGAAACTCATGTTGAAGATGAAAGTGATGGTGATTGCACATTGGAAGAAATGTCCCCCGTTGTGCTATTTAAGAAGCTGGACTTTGCTACTTTATGGATTTTTCAAGTCTTCACGAGATATTATTTACAGACTATTTCAACCAATGACGGTGAAGATGCAGTAATCACCAAATTCATATTTGAGATTATCGATATAACAGGGTATGATCCATTATGCTCAAAAATCTTTGATCGAATCATTGATATTGAAATATTGCATAAATCTTTGCAGATCGTGGAAATCAACTTTTTTGAGAACTGTCTATCAGGAGGGAAAAATAATCTACCATATTTTAAAGTTATCATTGAAATTATCACAAGTTTGTCAAGGAAATTGAGTAAATTCTCAGCTGGAGTCATTGCCATGGACGATCATTCTTTTAACTTGCTACAACTCAGTGCCAAGAAATTCTCAAGTATGACCTCCAACGAGCTTCTTAGTATTGAGAGCAGGTTAGATGTTTACCTTAAAGTCATAATTGTGCACCAACAATTTGTTTTTCAGCGATGTGTTGAATCAATACAATTAGGTGGTCAGGAAACTAATCTGATATCCCATTTATGTACCCTTTTCACCAATATAGGGTTCAACCTAAAATTGAAATTATCGCTGTATGATATTTTAACATCATTGAAATCTTTTACAATCTATGCCTCAACTAGAAATAGCCACTCGAACTTAACGCAGATAAAGATGAAGGTCCCACAAGAGTTACTCAATCTACCTCCCTTTAGAATATCCTCTTTTATGACGGACGATCTAAGCAAAGACTATTCGACCGATATCACATTAGGAATAGATGATGATTCTTTGAACGAGCGACAGATGGTGCCTAAGTTCTTTATTTTTAATAAAAAGACTATGGACTATGACTGTAAACTAGTACTGAAGCCGTTCCATCTACTGATTAATTATCAGGAGGCAAAGAACAGCTCTTTTAACAACACATCATTGAGTATGAGTTTATTCAATGCTAGTTTTGATAAAAAAAATCCTACTTGAACACTTACTAATTCCGACTCGTGAAGTATGTAATCAGCTTCAATCACACAAGCGAAATATTCAAAATTGAAGAAGAATGTCTCTACGTTTTATTATATGCATGATATTAATTACAGCAGTGATGTGATAATAAAATTACTGGAAACAACCTATCATTTTAAATCTTTATGCTCATGACATCTAGAGAGGTTTATATGAACAGTAGTAAAATATGAATTCCTTCACTAGGTTTCACGGTAATCACGTCCAGAGCAGCATTCTTCAATTATTTTAAGAAGTAATTTAAAACGTGTATTCTCATTGTGAAAAGGCAGTATTATATACTCAATCGTCTTTAGGGGCGCTCTATTTGTTAATATTGTGGACATTTGGTTGATGACTAAGCTCTGTGGTTAGGTTACCTTGATTAAATACTATGTAATTAGAGTAAACTATTTCAGAAAAATTCTACTTGAGCAATTGTAAAGCTTAGCCATCGAAAAATAACTCACAGAAAAAAGAATATAACTATGTTGGAGAGAGAGATGCTTAAATTCTAGATATAACTTATTCATCCTAAAGCCTATCAATGTCGACCGTAGTTTCTGTTATTGGAAGAGCTTTCTTAATACACTTATCAATTGCTACAATCAGATTAGCTTCATCATCGTTAGACCCTCCAGTCATGCTTAATTTCATCATTACAACATATCTATCAAAATCAACCTTGGCGATAACCAAGTTATCATGCGTTAATTTGCAGTTTGCACGGAATAATGGGAGGTTTTCGACTGCTTCAAGTATTTTAGATTTTACAATAGTGGAATCATATTCTGTCGTTAGCTTTTCCCCTTTGGTAGCGGTGTTGTTCATTAGAACGGCAGTGGGTAAAGTGCTCTTTGATCTGCGCAAAACGACACGCTCGCTTGTATCATCTGCGGCTTCTACATTATCATCCAGCATCAAACCAGTTAGAGATGCAGTAGAAAATCCCATAAGTAATACAGTCGACGTCCACTTAGCTATCGTCCAGCCATAGGAAACAATGAAAATTGAGAGAAGGCCTGTTGCCAAATAATCAGAAACAGTTGCTATCTGTTGAATGAATGGATAAACCAAAAGGTAGGTGATATAGACACTCGTTATTAAAGGATTTTTGGTCTTAAATTTGGTGTGCGCATTTGAGTGAAAAGTTTTCGAGAGAGAAAGCAACGATAGTACCAGATTCGGTAAAAGAATAGCATACCATAGACGGAAGTCATTAGGACCATTCATCATTGATCCTGAGTGGTGAGAATGTGGAATATTAGAAGCAATTTCTTCATGTTGTTCGTGATGGGTTGACTCCACAAATAAAACGACCGTCTCTTCAAGTATGTGAAAAAATAGGTCTAGACCCATAAAGCACAACGAGACAGCGAGTGCAAAACTTAATAAAACATCAATCCTGTTTAGTCCAAATGGAAATGTAATTGTACCAGTGTTCCAAACTTCGAACTGCGACAGATTCTCTACCATAATTATAGCAAGTGAGCCAAAGATATCGTAAAGTATAAAATGTGACAAGGTTAGGAAATTATTCCAAGACCGAGCGTGACCCAATTGAAAGGTTACAATGCAGGAGATGCATTGCAAAAATGCGATAGTAAGTTGTATATAGCCGCGAGGCCATGGTATGTTGAACCTGAGGTCAGCAAAATCAGGTATGGGCAGAGATTTTGCAATATTTAATGGTACCTTGACCTCAGGCTCTTGAAAAAAGTTCATAGAGACCGATGAATGCTTGTAGCGATGCCCCTTACGGAAAGAAGTTCTTGAATTGGAGCCGGCAGACGAAGGAGGTTGTAAAGATGATGACGCGAAGTTGAATGGGGGGTCTAATAGAACTGCAGATGGCCTGCGTGATCTATCAGGAGACGGAGATCGATTCGGCCTCACGGGTGACCGATTTCGTGACGACGACACTGGAGGTAGCTTGGGCCCTGGAATGTATTTTAAAGAATGCCTCTTGTTCTCGGGCGCTGCGGGCCCGCCCACATTGTCACCAAATGTAAAGCCTGAATTATAAATCAGACTGCTACTTGAGTTATTCCCTTCCCTACTAGAGTAAAACGACAATGGCCTTGGAGGAGTATTAACTGCCACTGGTTCACGACATAACGGAACCTTTGCGACGTCTTCTTCGACAATGCAGTTCATTCTTTGAGGCGTCGATATTGGGCCACCAAACGGTGAGTTCAAGCCCAGCTCCTCTTTTGGAGCTTTCAAAGGTGAGCGCATTGTTCCCTCGTTGACGTTTTATTTATGATCTAACCGAGAATGATAAATAGTACTTTAAAAGTGACGAAGCCGCATCACGAAATTTAATTCGTAGCTTATGATGTTAAATCCATATTACTGACCTGCAATATAAAATTCTAATGTCATCTATGGATAACTTACTTGTGGGTACTTGAATGAATATTAGGCCGTCTTCGACCTATTAGAAGGTCAGTACTGTCATAATATGGATTTATTATTTTATGTCTGTCTTAACGATGTATTAGGGTATCGGTGACAGTGACAATCGCCAAAATAACCTTCTAGTCAACAAGCGATGTATGACGAAAGATTATCCACAATAACTATAATATCGGTCGACGGCCAAGCTAGAAGGGCCATTTTGTCTGAAATTTAAGAGAGTCGTACACGCAAAGTGTCAATTTCATTTGAACTGACCTTGCTTAGCGAGTTGGTGCCACATCATTTTTGGACCAAATATAATCACAAGCCCAATGATCTGTTTGCTTCCCTCAAGAATGAATAATAGACCTGCAATCAAGGCAAAACCAGAAACGCAAAGATGGCTGAAATTGATTTATTTGGATTCATATCTTTGTTCAAGGTATTTTGTTTTATCTAAAGCATATTATTTTTTTTCAGAAAAATCTGTTTATTTCCACCAATAAACAACCAACAAGATAAAGTAGTGAAGATGTTCCGATTACCAGCTGTCTCGATTGGAAAGCCTTTAATTTTTAGTGCAGGCTCCCTATCTGTCTTGAGAAGCTCTTTCAGAGGGAATTCTCTTGCAATCCGGTTAAATTCATCATTGGTAAAGAGAAAGCAACATGCTTTATTCACACCAGAAGAGCTTGAACAAGCTCAAAAAGATCGTTTAAATGGCCTAGGCCCATTTGTTTCTAAACTCCCCAAGAAATTGATACCATACGCTGAACTGATGAGGCTTGAAAAACCAGTTGGAACATGGCTCCTTTACCTTCCATGTACCTGGGGCATTACCATGGCAGCCATGGAAACAATGGCTCCTCTTTCGTCTACATTATGGATGCTTTCCTTGTTTGGATTAGGTTCATTGATCATGAGAGGAGCTGGATGTACCATAAATGATCTCCTAGACCGTAATTTAGACGACAAGGTTATAAGATCCATTGAAAGGCCAGTTGCGTCAGGCAGAGTAAGCCCTAAACAAGCTGTAGCATTTTTAGGCGCACAAACAGCGGCTGGTGTTGGAATTCTAACTCAATTACCTGCTGAATGTTGGTGGTTGGGCCTCGCGTCACTTCCCCTTGTGTTCACATATCCTTTATTCAAAAGATTCACATATTATCCGCAAGTTGTGCTTAGTGCGTGCTTCAATTGGGGTGCTCTCCTAGGTTTTCCTGCTATGGGAATCATCGACTGGTCGACAATGCTTCCACTATACACCAGTAGCTTCTTGTGGTGCATGACTTATGATACAATATATGCACATCAAGACAAGAAGTTCGACATTAAGGCTGGCATCAAGTCGACCGCTTTAGCATGGGGCACAAACACAAAAAAAGTCTGTACCGGATTGTCCATTATCCAAATGGGAGCGTTGGGCGTGGCCGGCCTGAACAGTGGCCTACTATTTGGGCCTGGTTTCATTACTGGAATGGGAATCTTTGGGTTCAGATTATTCCAAATGATTCGTAAAGTAGACTTAAATGATCCTGCGAACTGCTGGATGTATTTCAAAAGTAACATCCAAACAGGTTTCTACTTTACTGGTGCTCTTTTGTTCGACTATTTATTGAGAATATTTGGATTTCTTTAATGCCATCGAAGAGTATATACAAGAGTTATAAATATGAAAAGTTGTTATCATGATTTTTTGCTATTCAAAACAATATTTTTAGCATTGGAAGAATTCCCACTGAGTTTGATCTTTTTCTCTTCAGTCTCAATCATTCCTAGAAGTGAAGATGTATCGTCTTTTGAGCCTGCATCTCTAGATTTGAAGTCCTGTCTTTCCAGGCTTTTTATGCTTTCATGACCAAATAAGGCATCGAAGATACGACCGTCTTGACCCCAAAAGCTTCCTGACCGATTGACAATGTAAAATCTATCCCGAAGTGGTCTGGAGTTGTCGGTAAGAAAGAACACAAAAGAAGCCTTATCTTCAACACCTTGGAAGCCATTTCCAGTATATATTCGAGTCGATTGGTTACGCGAAACGTCTTTGATGGCCGAAGTACGAGCGATTGGCCTTCCGGATATGATGGCACGTCGTGTTATCTGGCAAAAACCGTGAGGAAGGTAGTTTATACTTGTTACAATCCGAGAGGGCATATACAATGCTGCGGCGGAAAGGGTCAGTGGTATTATGGATAGTATGACTGATCCACACATTCTGCCTGCAAACAAAAGGGTAGGATTCTTCCAAATGCTTAGATCTTTGGTATCACCTTGATTTTTGTCTTGACGGTATAGTTCAAAGGAGCTTGAAAGTGACCAGTCTGCAAATGTTATGCCATAAATGAAGAACACAGCAGAAAGCGTCCAGGAACCAAATTTGACCAATGAAGTTGGAGCATAAACATATATCCGTTCTGGTTTAGTTTTGGCAATGAGAGCGGCGATCTTTGTAGAAAAAGGAATCGAGGCTCCTGATATGGAGCGTCGATACACTAGAGGCCTTAGAAAGCGTGTACGACCTGTAGAGCGCAGCATCTCGCCTAGTCACCTCTCTTTTTAGTCTTGAAGAGGATCGAAATATTTGAAGCCGGAGATGTTAAATTTTGAATGTAAACGTTTTTTTTCAGATTTAGCACATGTTCGAGCTTCCAACTAGACAGAGATCGCTAGAAAGGTGAAATACCATCAACAGTATAACTCTAAAACATGAGAAAAAACTGTGTCTCCCCTTCTTCATTTTCACAGGTACGGTAGGAGTGTTTCTTCTCAGCAATGTCTGGTATCGAAGTGTACATGTTTTTCATCGCGACTATCAGCAAATGCCCCATCTTCGTGTGCGTGGGTAAGCTCGCTTCATTTAGTAAGAGAATATGATATAAGTTATGTATCCGTGCTATTTAGTCCCGTAAAATCTGGACATCGGTAACAACTAGAAGCTTCAATCTAAATAATTTGTAATTCGAGTTTAGAAAAAAGGGTAAGGGAAGCGAGACAGACCACACTAACGCAGAAATTGATGGGGAGGTGGGACACAGCTGGTGTTCAAAACCTCCTCCCGTCCACCTAGTTTTTAAGATCTTCGATACCTTGGTTCAACCCTCGGGGGTCTGCTCCCACTACTTTTCCTACGGTTTCCCCGCTCTTGGCAAACATAAATGTGGGCATAGCACTCACGCCGCAGAAGCCTGCGATATCTGGGGACTCATCCACATCTACTTTGTAGAATGAAACATCCTGATACTTCGTGCTGAGCTTTTCCACGTGAGGTGAGATGGCCTTGCAAGGCCCACACCAGGTTGCGTAGAAATCGATTACACTGAGTTGCTTGGCTGCGATGGCTTTCTGGAATTCCGGGAGTGTCTTTAGCTGCGTGATACTAGACTGGTATCTTACAAACTGACGGAGTGACGCACTATGAAAGGTTCTTAGCATTTTATTCAGTCGTTTTGGAGCTTCTTCTCAGCGGTTTTGGTATTTTAACTGGAAGTAATATTGGTCATTGTGGGCCTTTGCGTAAGCAGCTTTAATTTTTTTTTTTTTTTTTTCAATGTTATTTGGGGCAGAGCCTATCTGTATGATTATAACAAAAACACCTATAACAGCTACTACGGCGTAGCATAGCACCTTTTCATTCAAGTAGTCCCATTAAATTTAACACTATTTACATATCCTTAAACACCCAGCCGCTCTGGTTAACCAGCTGTCTATTTCCATGCTCCATCAAGTACGCTTCGACGTCAACGCCGTACTTGCACCACTCGACCGTCGGAGATACCAGCTTCTCCTGGCGATCAAGTGCAAAAATCTCACGCAGCAACTCCCGGTTGCCCATTAGCGTGTCCACAAACTCTTGGTAGTTCCTTGTCTTGTCAAGTTGTGTATACAGGAGCTGCAGTTTTTTCAGAAAGTACTTCCTCTGAAGGAGCTTGTTGTGTAAATGTGTTTGCGTATGTTCTAGCACACTATAATCTGCATTTGTGCTCAGCTTCTCTTCTTGGAACTGCCTTACAAACTCTTCCAACTCCGCTGGCGTGTACATCCTAGCCAACTGCACTGCTATTTGGCGTTCGGTGGCGAAACCATACACGAGGTCTCCCTTTAAAAAATCTGAAGAAAAAATTTTCCCGTTGGAATCGAACGGGAAAGGCTGAAGAAAGGGCGGGTAACAGAAATTTTATATTTTGTGACCACGTGACCGACAGGTCACGTGTTTCGAGTTTATTGTCACGTGGTGTAGATTGATTAGCAAATATTGTCACATGACCTGTAATAACTTTAAACGATATTTGGGATCTTCGAGTTAGCTAGATAAAGGAAGCTTTGGAATTGAATGGCACGTGAATGAAGAGCATTGGATGTGTTGTTCTGGTACTGGCATATGGCCTTGGCGAATTGAAATTCTGCCCGTCCTCCAAGCGGAATCTATAGCCCACACGTGGCACTGTCTCGTCTCTGTTCCAAGTGCTAGGGCAGTAGAGGGCTTCGCGCTGGCTTCGTTTATCAGCCAGCATGGGAAAAAAAAAAAATTTAAATCGGCCCCAATCACACGTCTGAAACCAAGACCAAACCACAACTGAAACTATTAGCCATGTCTGTTTATGTGGCTTCTACGACCGCTCCGGTCAACATCGCTGTATGTTAATCATTACTGATACGTAACATTCTGTAACTTGTGCAATATACGCTCAATTGGCAACGATAAACGAGTACTAACCACACAAACAGACCTTGAAATACTGGGGAAAGAGAGACAAGAACCTCAACTTGCCTACCAACTCGTCCATTTCTGTGACATTGGAACAAAAAGATTTGCGTACGTTAACTTCTGTTGCCACTAGCGAGTCGTTCTCCGAAGATAAGCTATGGTTAAACGGCAAAGAGGAATCTTTGCAAAGCGAGAGAACGCAACACTGTTTGCAAGACCTGCGTGATTTGCGGAAGCAATTGGAGGCATCCAACCCATCCTTGCCTCCTCTATCAAAATGGAAGTTACGCATTGTGTCTGAAAACAACTTCCCTACTGCTGCCGGTCTGGCATCTTCAGCTGCTGGTTTCGCAGCCCTAGTGGTCGCGATAGCCAAACTATACCAATTGCCTCAATCGTATTCTGAAATCTCCAAGATCGCGAGAAAAGGATCTGGTTCCGCCTGTAGATCTCTATTTGGAGGGTATGTTGCCTGGGA
Source organism: Lachancea cidri (assembly GCA_030569995.1). Lineage (NCBI taxonomy): Eukaryota > Fungi > Ascomycota > Saccharomycetes > Saccharomycetales > Saccharomycetaceae > Lachancea > Lachancea cidri. The sequence goes on from JAJLUF010000013.1 coordinate 25,330, forward strand.
GATGGGTGACAAAGCAGATGGTTCTGACTCAAAAGCAGTTGAAGTGGCCCCATTGAGTCACTGGCCTGAGATGAAAGCTGCTGTTCTTGTGGCATGTGCTGATAAGAAGGATACTCCTTCCACAAGCGGTATGCAGCAAACAGTAGCAACCTCCGACTTGTTCCAGGAGAGAATTAACGTCGTCGTACCCAAACGTTTCGAGCAGATGAAGCAAGCAATTCTCAATAAAGATTTTGCCCTTTTCGCTGAGCTCACCATGAAAGACTCGAATTCGTTCCACGCCACATGTCTTGACTCCTTTCCACCTATCTTTTACATGAACGATACCTCGAGAAAAGTTGTTAAGCTTTGCCACTTTATCAACAACTTCTACGGTGAAACAGTAGTAGCCTATACTTTCGATGCTGGTCCAAATGCTGTTCTGTACTACCTACAAGAAAATGAGCAAAAATTATTTGCGTTTATCTATACGGTGTTCCAGAAAAATCAAGGCTGGGAGACTAAGTTCACTTCGAGCGATTTAGCTGCCTTTTCAGAATATTTTTCAGCTAGCGTGAAGCCCAAACTTACAACAACTTTGGATGACGAGCTTTACAAGGGCGTCACTAGGGTTATTCTCACTCAAGTCGGGCCTGGACCTCAAGATACTAACGAGTCCTTGATTGATCCATCCACTGGCTTACCAAAATAGGAGAATAACTGAGCTAATTTCTGTGACTTGTAATTCCAAGATATCAATTCCTTTAGCTTGTAACCTCATTCAGCCAGTGCATGCTTCACAATAAAGTGATCGTACTATTTCTAACTAGCTTCATATTATAGTTTTAGCTGGCTATGCGCCCAGAAAAAGGGATAGTTTTGATGAGTATAAATTTGATAGATGATATTTGCACTTGAAATTGTGTAACTCGTTGATTCAGCTTAGCAGGATTGATATCATGAATAAATCAACATGGGGGTCAAATTTCCGGCATATTGACTTGTTTTCTACTAAACGTTCAACTGACATGGCGATATTATTTTGTAACATACACAAAAACCTTATATTTAAATCAAGACACTGACATATTAGAAGTGGCCATGGTTGAAACAAAGGATCCCTAGTATAATGGAAAGTTGCTGTAAATTGGAGACGATCGGGAGGACAGGAATGAATTAAATCGATTAACAGAACGCAAATTCACACCAGGTTGTGGCAATTCTTGTGCCATTTCCTCCAAATTAATTTGGTTTTTTTAAATGGCAAAAGGCCAAATCACTGTGTATATAATGCTTGAGTTATCTATTAGATGCAGTCGTATTGGGTTTCATTTACGTATTGACTCCATAATGACGTCTGTCTTGTTTAAGAACTGCCCATATATTCGTTTCGCCATAAAAAGTATTCACAGCTTCTGGACTTCTCCAGCACGTTTTACAACAGTATCCTCACCTATATAACTGCTCTCTTACGTGGTGAACACTGTTTGATTTTTCATAATGGTTTTACTGAAAAAAAAATACAAGTGGCATAGATGGGTGACTAAACAGAGTCACATATTAGATCTAAATTAGAGCCCGACCAACTAGGTTATCATTCGATTGCTTAAGAGATCTTATTTAAAATTCTGATATGGGTGAAATGCATCTCAACTAACACTCCCAATCGTATAGAAGTCTTTCATGCCAACCAGACACGACTTATTTTAAATCGAAGACGTTGCTTTCTCGCATTACTTTGACAACACACAAACGTGTATTTTATTCCTTGAAAAGCTCGCAAACTGCATCGAATTCAGACCTAAGAAAATTGGAGCAGTCAAGAATTACTATTTTTATAGCAATTACGAGATCAACAGGCATCTATTTTCCGGCACCAATTGTCAAGCATATAAATTCACTGATATATAGGTCTGCAATTACGCTACTCACCACTACTGTAGGTCAATTATTCCAGAAAATACTGTTAAAGCACTTAAAAACTAGAAGGACTGATATCCAACGAGGACAATTAGTAAAATACTCATGTATGGTAATTGACATTGATGTAAGAGGAGGAATTGCAATTACGAAAAGATTAGCTTCAATTCATCCCGAATTAACCTGCTAAATGGCGGTAATTTCCTCTACTAGGCACAGTAAAATTCCAACTCAGTGGAGGATTCAGCTGCCTCACAGGAATTCATTACCATTTTCCAAGTTCGTCATTTTGGAATCTAATAATGTTTACATGCGAGAGGAAAACACTGTGCCACCAAGAATGTTGGTAGCTGCTAGAAAACGAAGAATAAAGAACAAGTTATTAGCATAGGTCATTTCCCATATATGATTTCTTCGCAGTAGCATCATACCGTCGTGCATGAACAATAATGTGTTCAGCCTTGATACTGTGGTGCTGGGCGCTGTAATAAACCCCTTAACCCACCCCTAGTATACTACGGACGAAGAGGCCTCAGTTGATACATACAGGTGATGACTAATTTTTTTTTTTCTCTTTTCCAAAGGGCTGCTAATTAGTTACTCATACGGTGTTTTTCAACCTTTTTTTCCTTCAGTTATTAATACTTTCCAGCCCTTCAGCATATAAACGGCTATAGCATTTTCTACAGATAAGATAGAAGTAGCCGATCGGTTGATGGGCGATCAAACTGACATGGCTTTTGAATCTGGAGGCGCAGAAACTGATGATGCGGTCAAGAAAAGGCGTAAGGCAATTAAGCAGTGCCTTTTCTGTCGCAAGAGAAAACTGAAGTGTGACAAGCAGAAGCCAATGTGTTCAACTTGTTCATCAAGAGAACTTCCCGAATGCATATACATAAGAAAAAACAGCAACGATGTGAGTAAGACAGAATTGCTAAAAACGACACCAAATTGTGACCTCTTGAATCGAATTAAAGAGCTTGAAGAAGATCTAAGGCGCTACAAACAACCGACTGCCAAGAAGGGTAAAAATCCTCTTTGTGATTTACATCACTTGACGAAAAAATCTGATAGGATTATTTATAATGGAGTTACTAGTTTTAGATTGCTTCTGAAAGAAAGCAACTTGAAGTTCTCTAAATACTATAACATTTGGTGGGACAGGGTCAAAGAGGAACGTCAACGGTGGAAAGCCACAAGCGGTTTTTCAACATTGAAAGAAATCACCAGTATTGAGCTTCCTCAAAAATGTCTATACAGTGATTCAGTCTTGAACGCGATGTGCAAGACACTACCTCCCTACGAAGAGATCGAAATAGCTCTCAATGAATTTTTCAATGGCAAACTATTCGATAACTTTCAAATTTTAGATCGTAAAACTGTCATGAAAGATTTCAAAGGTTGCTTTATTAAAAGCTCTAGGGATTCAATCACTGGCCAACATTATGTTACTCAACTTATTGCACCCAATAAAAAAAATTACTATTGCATTGGCATTATCACTGAGATTTTGTGCATAACTCGATACAACGATCCTGTACCTCAAGCATTGGATATGTTTAATAAGTACCTTACCTCCTTTGTCACAGCCAAAGTCTCATATGTTCAAAGAGTACAATACATGATGTTGAGATACTTATACAAAAACGTCAAAGGCCTAGGTGGGGGAGACAACTGTCATTTGGTACTCCTTGCGCACACTGCGTATGCTACCGCTGTCAACATTGGTTTTCACAAGGACATTAGGAAAATGTGTGAAGGTGATGACACCTTAAGTGGGGCCATCGTATACTTGGAGAATCTTTGGCTTTGGATTCTTTTCGCCGATTTAGAGACTTCCTTTGCGATGGGCGTGCCGCTTTTCGCTTCAGATGACGTGGTAAATCCAGAAATGCTGGCTGATCCTAATGTTGGCAGTTATCCTCTTTTGAAAAAAACTATAATCATACTTCGGGAAGCTTTGAGTTCGATTCATCAACGCGACAGAGTTCCCTTACTAAAGCCCATTATTGAAAATCTAAAGCTTTTTATCAATGATGAATTCAAACCGGTGAGTTTTTATTTAAATCATGATAATCTAAAAACTATAAAATTCACAGAATTGGACTTCCTCTTGTTTTGCTTGGCAGTGGCGACGAATTTTTCAAACATTCGAAGACAGTTTTTAAAAGAGTTTAACCCCGAAGTGATAAATACTCCGATTCAATACGGGTTGGTTTCGGTATCAGTGTGTATAACTGCTATGGAAACCTTTTACAGAATGGATCAAAGTCTAATGCACTACGAATTACCACAAGAATATAAATCGGTAACTCCTAATCTAAGTTTATCAGTGTTTTTAGTGCACAAACATATGCCGAGATTCATTTGCGAATTATATGCATTAATTGGTGCACTCGGAACAGTTTCTGATTTCGACCACCTGAAATTTCAATATCCACAATCAGCAGTATTTGATTTTCCATTAGATACCCTTGATGTAATGGATGATCACTATGTATTGGCTGAAGAATGCTCAAGAGTATTAAGCAGCCTCTTTGATCGTTTTGAACACAAAGAAAACAAAGAATTTGTGCGACGCCTCAAGACATCATGTTATAGCTTCGTTATAATGATAGCTCTGGAAAAGGTTAACAGAGAGATGCTGAGAAGTGCATTTAAAACCAGTAACAACTTTTGGGGAAATAGCCTCTCATCAAATTCCATATCATCCGCTCCGAATACCAGACCGGTGCCTACCGCGAATCTATTATCAGCTGATCTTACTCCACAAGTAAACACATCAGATGATGTGTTAAAATCAATGGCAGATGAGTTTTGGAATAACTACGAAAATGTCGTGGACGATTGGATACAAAATGATGCGGATGAGATTTTCTCTACTTGGTTCAGATCAGATGATGGATCATGAGCATGTAATAGAATTTGGCACATTTTTTTAGGGCATCCGACCCCTGTACATATACCCTTTGGAATAATTGTGATTGACCACAATTATTTGACAGTCCTGTAAATAAACTGGCCAAGGTCCGGTTCACTTTTTTCTTATCTAATAAGCATATATTGCATAATGATAATTATCTGTTAATACGAACTCTACTTACTAAAACATCTACAATGTGTACGCGTTCAGTCGGCGATAAATTTCCTCTTGACTGACGAAAAAGGTAGAAAACTATGTCATAAAGCACAATTCAGTCTGCAGCTTTCATTTTTACATTGTATAAAATCATCAGCTAAGTTCATAAAACAGAGCTTGTTCTTGATGAGCGCACTATTAGATTCTTTCGAGATAAAATAATTTTCATGGTTAAACTATTCCTTCAACTCCCTAAGCTTAGGCTCTGAGTTGGCAACTTTCTTGGTGTACTTCCAAATTCTAGCCTTGCAATCACCACTGCCGGTGGCGAAAACACCGTATTCTGGACCTAAAGGATGGCCATTTGCTACTGCCACAGATATCACAGAATTTCTATGACCTTGTAGCATTAATATAGGATTTCCTGTAGGAGTGTCCCAAAATAGTACGCCACGGTCTTTAGAACCAGAAAGTATGTATTCGTCATTTTGCGTTGTAGCAACTGAAAGGACAAAATCCTTGTGGCCGGTATATGTGACCTCACTAGTAGCAGTATTTGGTTTTCCATCGCTGGCATTGCCATTCGCGCTGCGTAAATTCCACAATTTTACCGATCTATCCAAAGAGCCTGATACAACTCCCTGCCCATCTCTGGTAAATACGACACTGTAGACAGAATCTCTATGCCCAGTTCCCAGTTCATTTTCGGAATCGAGTCTCTCAACTAAAAATCCTGTTTCTGAATCCCATACACGAACGGTTCTGTCCAAAGAACCAGCAGCTATGAACTTGCCTTCCCCTGGAGAAACAGCGACGGTAGTAACTCCATCTTCAATTGATAATGTAAGCGAACATTGACCAGTACGTAAATCCCAAATTCTAACTGTTCTATCACCTGAACCAGAAACAAGTTTATCTCCAGAAGGAAAATAATCTAGAGAGTAGATATCCTGTTCGTGTCCTTGCAAGGTCATCACAATTCTCTTCGTTGACAGATCCCAAATACGGATTAATTTATCTTCCGCACCAGTAGCCAAAAATTTGCCATCAGGAGAGAAACAAACAGACCGAATATAAAGATCAGTTGACGAAGAAGCTGAAGTAGGTATGGCAGGAGTTGATTCATTACCCTCACCATTTGTGGAAGGATCTGAAGAAGTTCCATTTGGTCCGGGAATAGTGGAAGATGCGGTATCCTCAGACAATCTAGCAATAAGTTCACCAGTTGCAACTTTGTAAACTTGTGTAGTCTTATTACAACCCGTAGCCAAAAATTCCCCATCATTACTGAATCTCACGCAGCAAACGACAGAGGAGTGATCTAATGACGCATGCAAATCTACATCGAGCTCACGAGGAAGAGCAGGATTGTAGAGTATATAATAATCGCTTGTCTGCTTTTTCAAGTTAGCTGGTACGAGCATCGAATCTAGGTCAAGTAAAAATGGAGGTATAGGTTTAGCATGACTAGCACGCTGATGTGGGGGGACTAGGTAATATTCCTGAGACTTGGCGTCGTTTGCATCAGCAGGTGCTGCAGCGGGCACCGGTCCAGGGCTTTGAACGGGCTCTTGGGCTGGGGCCTCAGTCATTGCTTCAACAGGAGCTGCTGGAACTGCTGAGACTGCAGAGTTCGCTGGATTGTTCAAAGATTTAGGAGTTTCTAATGCCGGTCTATGCGCAACAGGAACGTTAGGATTGGGCACTGTTGACGGCGCAGAAGATAGCAGGGTGTGTCCTACACTGGCAGGAGCCACCATTGGAGACAAAACAGGCGCACCAGATTGTTGAGCTGTTCCAGGAATAGTTGGACGCTGTTGCTGTTGTTGTTGTTGTTGTTGTTGCTGTTGTTGTTGTTGCTGCTGCGCAGCAGCAGCGACAGTAGCGATCTGTCTGTCTCGTTGCTCGAGTTCTAACTTCAAGCGACCGATCTCCTCCTCATACGCATCCTTCATCTTTCTGTGCGTGAGTTCGAGTTCATAAACAGTGTTTCTTATCTGTTGCATTTCTGCCAATTGTTGATTGATTTTAAAGTCATAGTCCTTTTGGTTCTGCAGCCTGTAAGAGTTCGCCTCTTGCGAGATTTGAGCGAACTCTTGCCGGACTGCTTCCAACAAGTCATTTAACTTGTTTTGCGTCGCACTTACAGCACTTGAAGCCATCTGCTTTGACGGATTATCTTTCACACTGAACCAGTAATTACTTTTACTGTTTAGGGCGTTGTTGACCGATTTTTTTTCAACACGCATTCTGAGGGTCTGCAGTCGTACATCATGACCTTGGTGCACAAATTCATATAAATTAGTATAGGCGTATTCTAAGTAGCTTTAAAGAATGCAGTGTATCCCACAAACGTTCTCTGCCGTGATATACGTTATAACATGCCGGTCTGGATCTCTCACAGTCCTTAGTCTCTCCTGTTCGAGCCCTTATGCTTTTACGAGGGTATCCAAATTGACGCATGTGTTGAATTCCGAGGGCAAACTTCAACAAATACCTTTAATTAATTGAACCAAAGGGCAACTTAAAAGAAAATTAAGAAAAGATTTGTAGTGATGGACCCGTTGACACAGTATAAAAATGCAATACAGACTCGCTTAGACAATGCGGACATTCTCGTTTCACGGCTAGTGCATGAAAATTCACTATTGTCTCAAGAAGTGGACAACAGAGAACAGGAGATCGAGGTTTTAAAGAAGCAGTTAGAGAATTATAAAAAGAAAGAAGAGGAGTGGGAACATCGAATTGAAGCAAATGAAGAGGAAATTGATATAGTCAAGGATCTTTTTGAACATCTGTGCGGCGTCAGGGTCCACAAGTCGTACGAGGATGACTCTGGACTGTGGTTCGATACATCCCAGGGTGGCAGAAAAGGGGTTATGGACTATAAGCTGGGATTTGTTAAGGGAGAGACAGATGGTACAGAGGTGATATATGTACCGCTGCTTAAACAAAGATCTGCGGAAGAGCTTCAGGAGTTGCAAAAACAGTTGCCGGGCTATATGTTTGATACGTTAAGCTTCCCGTTGAAGTCGCTGAACCAATTTTACAACAAACTTGCAAAATGTTTATCTAGAAATACTACAGGTGATGATAAGTAATGCTATATATGCACCAAAGGCTTACTCTTGGAGAACCAGGTGACCATCTTGGTTGACAATCAGCTTCTTCAACAGCTTTTTTTTTTCATCCTTGTCCTTAACAGTTTTCAGAATTTTGTAAAGGTTTGCACCTTTCTTGAGAATAGTTGGGGATGCAGCTTTAGTGACCTGCTTCTTGCTGGCATCGCGTGAATGATCATCCAATTTCTTGGCTTCTTTTTGCGTATTTTTCTTCTCACTGTTACTAGCCTGTTTGGTAGTTTGTTTGGTATCTGGAACACTTTGTTTCTTCTTGCCTTTAAAAAGAGTTTTCTGGTATTTTTCATCCTCACTGATGCACTGAATATGCTTCTTATAACTCACACCATCATCGAATGTTTTATTGCAGTCGATACATGTGTAGTAGGCATCTGGGCAACGATAGTAATGTTTCTCAGTATTTTTCTTGGGAACTGTATCGTTACAAACCTCGCAGTTGAATGTGACCATGATGGAATTGCTGAGTATAATAGAGATTAATGCGTTTTGCTCATCGCATCACACTATTTTTGATAGTTTTTTTCAGTCTCGATGAGAAAAAGAAAATCAGTCTCAATTTAGAATGATTATGAACACGTGACTAAATTGTCGGGAAAAATGTCCTACATAGGGGTTCCAAAGAAAGATCTCTATATCATACCTTCAGGTAAAACAAAAGCATATTGCACATTTAATTCATGGCATTGGAACCAATTGACTATACCAGCCACTCACGCGAGATTGAGGAGGTTTATCTCTCTGTGGTTAGAGGCACAGACGCGGATACCACATGGTTGATCATCTCTCCCAATGACAAGAAGGAGTACACTCCTGAATACACTGGATCAGGATTTACGGAGTTTTTAGAAGGATTCAGTGATACCAAAGTGCAGTTCGGGATGGCACGTGTGTGTCCACCGGGATCTGATGTAGAAAAGCTGATTTTGATCGGATGGTGTCCCGATTCCGCTCCTTTAAAGACCAGAGCATCATTTGCTTCCAATTTTGGTACGGTTGCTAATCAAGTCTTGAGGGGTTATCATGTTCAGGTGACTGCCAGGGATGAAGATGATCTCGATGAGAAGGAACTGTTGATGAAAATCAGTAATGCTGCAGGCGCCAGGTACTCGATCCAACAACAACCCAGCAAAACGACATCAGCGCCAAAGCCTAAGCCATTGAGTGTGCCTACACCCTCTAAGAAGCAAAATACGTCTTTTTCTAGCCACTCGGCTGAGAAACATTACAACATCGGCCGTCAATTCCCAAGAAGAACAGGTTTGTACCCATCAGGCCACTGAATCTTTCAGTAACACACACGCTCTTGATCATTTCAGGAGCACTGGAACCAATAGCTTCCGAGGCAGCTGTTCCACAGCTGTGTCGAATGAGAGTGCTTCAGAAGACCGGCCATATCTACCTTTGATAAGCGATAGAAGTGCCGAGTTCTCATCTAGCTGCACAAATCTTCTCAGCCATCAAGCTATCGTAGGTAAAGAGAGCGACATCTGGCTGGCTCGGCGTCGCCATAATTCCGCACCTAGTACGTCTGCCAAAAGCACAAATGAAATCCAGTACGATTCTCTCGGGATTGCAAAAAACCAATGCCCTGAGTGTCACAAGGTTTTTTCACGAGTCAGTTCTTTACAAGTACATACGCTGGTTCATTCTGGTTATCGTCCATTTAAATGCCC
>JAJLUF010000013.1:35140-77983 GCA_030569995.1 Lachancea cidri
AAGACCAGAGCATCATTTGCTTCCAATTTTGGTACGGTTGCTAATCAAGTCTTGAGGGGTTATCATGTTCAGGTGACTGCCAGGGATGAAGATGATCTCGATGAGAAGGAACTGTTGATGAAAATCAGTAATGCTGCAGGCGCCAGGTACTCGATCCAACAACAACCCAGCAAAACGACATCAGCGCCAAAGCCTAAGCCATTGAGTGTGCCTACACCCTCTAAGAAGCAAAATACGTCTTTTTCTAGCCACTCGGCTGAGAAACAGGGCTCCCCTGCTTTGCCAACTCCTGCGTCAAAGCCTACTTTTGTCCACGATTTGCCCAAAAAGCCCACTGTGACGTCTGCAGCTACTGACGCCGAAGATGATGGGTGGGGTGAGCCAGAACTGGAAGAGCGCGATTTCGATGCTAAACCTCTGCAACCAAACCAGTCTACTTATAAACCAATTGGCAAGATCGATCTGCAGAAAGTGATTGCTGAAGAAAATGCCAGAGATGACCCTCGTTTGGTTAATACTGTCAAGTCCGAATCATTTGCGAAAATTAACCCACTCAATGATATTGAAAAACTTAAGGAAGAGTCTAAACTTAAGAGAGATGCAGAGATCAACAAATTCATGGGTACCAAGCCTCCTACAGCTTCTCTACCTAAAAAAAATGATGATATGGTAATTAAAGGTTTTCAAAACGAAAAGTCGCCTGCTCAAATCTGGGCTGAGAAAAATCAAAAGTCCAAATCTGAAGTTCCAAAAGCTGACATAGAGGACGAGGAGATCTCTACTGAAGAACCTGACAATGACAATGACCATGAAGTATCGAACATCAAAGCCAAGTTCGAAAAGCTATCTGCAAATGAGCCAGCTATTATTCAGCCTAGACATATCAAGGAACCTACCAAGATCGCAGACGAAAATCCTGCCCCTGTCAAAAAAATGCCGGTTGGTCAACCTCTTCCAGGTATGCATATGGAAGTAGAGGAAGAAAATGAGCAAGAATCAGACGATGATTGGGATGATGATGAAGATCTGCCTACGGCAACAAGTTCAAAACTTCCAGATCTGCCTAACGAGCCACGGAAACCAGCAGCAGAGCCTCAAATGAATGCAGGGTCATCCATTGATCAGCCAGACGAAGAAGCAGAAGAAGACGAAGAAGAACAAGCGCCTCTACCTACTAGAAAAGACTCGGTTCCACTCAAAGAAGATGACGACGACGAGGAACCGGTTCCCTCTTTGCCATCTAGAAGTAAAGAATCTTCACTTCCTCCACCTCCACCGCCACGCAGAGCTACACCATCTACACAAGAACCTTCGCTTCCATCGGCAATTGCTGAATACGATTATGATGCAGGTGAGGATAACGAGCTTACTTTTTCTGAGGGTGACAAGATCATCCATATTGACTTTGTAGATGAAGACTGGTGGTTGGGTGAACTCGAAAAGAACGGAGAGAAGGGATTATTCCCCAGCAATTATGTTGAATTGATTCAGTAGTACTTAAATGTGTATTTTTCTATACTATTCTGTTTTTTCTAAAAATATCTTTGATCATCCTTTTTTCCTCATCATGTTGAGCACATCTGTAACATTAAAATTAATTTCGGTCAGTCAAAAAGTTTGTACATGAAACTCATACAAAACAGGGAAAAATCATCGTACCAATGAAGACTTGAACCAGTAATACAATCAGACACATTCTAGAACGAGGGCAGTGTTTGGCAATTGCCTTTGTCGCAAACCAATACCTCAATTGAAATGGTTCAAACCAGGCTGTCTAAAACCAAATCGATGTTTTAGCGATACGATTCTAGTATCGAAACACTTCAAACAATTACAGAAGCAAGATTTAGTATAAAAATCGCGTGTTTATTCAATAAGTGGGATGCTCTGATTGGAATAGATACTTCTTAAAGACTTTCGTTAAAGTAACTGTGATAATGAAACTATCTAATTTGCTAATAAACGGTGGCCTTGCTGTTGGTAATGTCCTTAATCGCGTCTATTATCCCAACACGACTTCTGCCAAAAGCCTGGATCCCTCAAATTCGTTAACAACAACTGTCACATTCAGTTCTATTAACTCTTTGGGATCTACTTCTCTATCAACTTCAGAGGCTCTTGTATCCTTGGCCACTGTTACAGTCGATGATACGGTAACCGTTTACACTACATGGTGTCCATTAACTTCAACAGCATCTCTTTCTGCAAGTCAATCGACTACATCTACGTCAACAGGGAAAGTAGCCGCTACTACTGGGATTTCTGTTACATTGGCAGCAACGACTGACTCGATATCAACAAGTACTGCGACTTACACAAGTACTTCAATTTATTCTGGTCCCAGTGGAGAGACTCGTACGTCTTATTTTACTGAAACATACACGTACACATCTACTATTTGCTCAATATGCGAACACCGCACCTCTTCATCTAGTATAAACTCTGGCCAAAGTACAGCATCAGTGATTACAAGCAGTTCAGTCAAAAGTCAAAGTATTACAACTCAAAGTGAAACTCTCACTTCTGTCTCCACGACCGTCTCATCTATTCTTACAACTTCAAGGTCGCAAAAGAGTTCAACGATGTCATCAAATATTATTAGTAGCGATTCCAGCAAGCCAATTTCTTCGGAGGTAGGGTTCATAACCTCGACGCCTAGCTCACTCTCAAACACAATTGTGACAATCAGTTTACTGAACAGTGCCGGATCAGCCTCTAAAACCACCTCGCTTGCGGTTATATCAATGAAAACAATCACAGTGAGTGGAATTGTCACATCTTATACAACATGGTGTCCTTTGACTTCAGAAGCTTCCAGCATCTCTACAAAACTCTCTTCATCGGAAGAGTCCTCTACCAAGTTTTATTCTCCAGTAGTATCTAGCTCTGGGACCTCCTATTCGAAAGCATCTTCTTCAGGAACCTCTTCATCAAAAGTGTCTACTTCTGGAGTGTCTACTTCTGGAGTGTCTACTTCTGGAGTGTCTACTTCTGGAGTGTCTTCTTCTGCAGCTTCTACCTCTGGAGCATATACTTCCTCGGTGTCTACTTCTCGGATATCTTCCTCAGCAGCATCTTCTTCTGAAGTTTCTACTACTAGAGTTTCTACTTCTGGAGCATCTACTTCCTTAGCGTCTATTCATGTTGCATCTTCCTCTGAAGTGTCTGCTGCTTCTACTTCTGAATTATCTACTTCTGAATTATCTTCTTCTGGAGTGTCTTCTTCTGGGGTGTCTACTTCGAAAGTATCTACGATGTTGACTTCTGCGGCTTCAGCTTCTGCGGCTTCGAGTTCTACAGCATCTACTTCTGGTGTATCTTTCTCTACATCGTCCGCAGTATCTACTTCTGAAGTCTCTTCTTCTAGGGCGTCTACTTCCGTTTCATCCTCATCTGGAGCATCTTCGACGTTTACCTTCTCTGCAGTGTCTACCTCCTCTGGTGCATCTACTATATCTTCCACCCTCAAGTCTGTTACACCTTCCACGACGACTCTCGCTCCTCTTTCAGCGTCCCTTGCATCCTCTGGTGGTACGTTAAGTTCTTCATTGACAAGTGCTATTTCTCCCAGTGTTTCCTCGTTATCACCTAGTATTGCTACTACTACGGTAGCGTCTGGGATAGAGACTGTGACATCTTTCCAAACCATCGTATATTCGACCGAAGTGTGTTCTTCGGACAGGTGTCATTCGACACTCGTGACAACCACCCATTCTACAGCGAGTGTTATGAGTTCATCTAAATCGGCATGCAGCGATAGTACATGTCCTATAGAGACAAGTACAAGTACCCAAAGTGAGCAATGCGTCGGTATATCGTGTGAAACCTCCGCCACTTTGAGTTTGATCAGTTCTCAGTCTGGATCTATCAGCAGTAACGGTCCAGCCTCCTCGAGTTTCAATTATTATACTACCACGTCATACCACACTCTCATCTTGTCGACAGAGGTGTGTGTTTCCAATGTCTGTCACAAATCAACATTCACTTCCTCATATCCACTTACATCTACCGTTATTACCAAAAGCAGTTCTTTTTCTATCCCTACTGCTACTTCTTCGAACTCACTGAGCTCTAAAAGGTCCTCCACGACATGCACTTCATGCTCAATTTCTTCTAAAAATGTTGTTTCATCGACGGGAAATGCTGGAAGTTCTACAACCACTCCAACAATAACCAGTAGTTCGACAGAAAAGAAGACATCGACGGCTGAATCTTTGCTGTCTTCTACTAATTCTGTTAGTCTCACTCTCACGTCTGGTACATCTTCATATTTGTCGACCGTGACAACGACGATTAAGGGTGTTGTGACAGAGTATACCACCTGGTGTCCTCTCACAGCTCAAAGTACATTATCTTCTAATGAAGTTACAGTTACAGCTTCTTATGATACCCACAGCACAAAAATATCGTCCTTTGGATCGTCTTCACTATCAAGCACATCAGAACTGATCGAGCACAGTAGTCTGCTATCCACGGACTCCTCAATCTTGGAAACAACCTCGACAAAATTATCTTTCACGACTAGTTCTACAAGTTATTCCGAAGCGCAATCCACAACACTCGAATCATCATCGATAGCCTCCTCATCAATTGACTCTTCTACTTCATTGCTTTTGACGTCCTCATTTTCGGAATCTTCAGGGACGGAGAGCTTTTCGACTAAGATCGTCAGTCAAGTCTCCTCGGGCTCCACGATATCTGACCTTTCCCTATCAAGTGCTAGCAAGTATACTACCATTCTATCGACTCAATCGATATCATCTACGCTATCTTCCACTTCAAGCACATCTGATATTGTTGACCATACGTTGTCATCCTTATATCAATCAACGGTCTCGGTGGTGCCTTCCAGCTCTGTGTTACTCTCAAGCACTTCTTCGTTAGCCCCGAAGAGTTTTGGATCTTCTTCCTACACTAGTGTGACAGTATTGTATTCAAGTCGCATTTCGTCGGATCAGGAGGGAACAACAGTGAGCACAGCCTCCGTGAAATCTAGTTTATCATCCATTTCGACTTCGCTGGCGTACTCCAGTTCACTTGAATCCGTTTCACAGCCTATTACATCCATTTCCACCTCAACTACTGGTACTTACTCGACTCAAGACTCAAGCGTTAAGTCCGAAGAATCTTCAGTTAGTGGAGCATTTTTATCGTCCACTTCCTCATCCTCTGTTTTGTCGATGGTTACCACCACTTCAAATGGAGTTGTTACTCAATACACAACCTGGTGTCCCCTCTCTGGTTCAGACGAATCAGAAACGATATCTACTCAGAGTCCAGCTTCTGTTTTGAGCACACTTACCATCACTTCCAATGGAATTGTTACACAGTACACGACGTGGTGCCCTCTTTCAACAGTGATATCTCAGAGTTTGCAAGAGTCTACAACATCGTTAGCAGCTGGTGACATTACAGAGAGTTCAACGTCCACACCATCATGCGGAAGGTCTGACTGTGCGACCTCTACCACTTCAAAATCGAGCACATTAGCGGACACTTCATCAAGTGCAACTACAGCGGAAAAACCATGCGAGGATAGTGAATGCGAAACGATTACTACCTCTTATATCTCCACACCTCAGCCGCTCACCATTTCAAGATCTACAACTTTAAAAACATCTTCAACAATCTCAATAACAACTGTATTACCAATTACGAAGACCACGACTCAAAGCGGTGGTCAAATTGTGACAGTTGTCAGTTCGGCTTCGAGTATCATATCTGAAGCCACAATTATTGATGTTACTACGCAAGTGCCAATCGTTGAAACGCCAAGTAGCAGCACAATTGTACTTACAATAACCACTAAAGCAGGGACCGCTTCCAGCCAAATTCCAAGTGGATTCAGCGAAACAAGTTCAGGGGCTGCCTCGACAACTATAGCAGCGGAGTCCATTACGACTAGTACAAATTCAGTCGAAACTACATTTGAGGGAGCAGCTTCAAACTATGGCAAAAATAACTTATTGCACATTATTACCGGACTATTGATGATGGCTATAGCTTAGGATAGATGTACAGGCTTGAGTTAAGGAGCTTGTGTATTATGATATATAATTTTCAGGGCAAATTCTTTTTTCTCGATAATCTTAACCATTTATGCTGTATTATTTGCCCTTTACAACGTCAAAGCTCATATCGACAACAGATACCTCCTCCCCACCGTTGTCATCGTAGTCATACCATTCGTTATCTCCATCTTCAAAAATGCACTCCATCTTATTTCCCGAAAGCAGCTCCACAATGAACGTCAAGTTCGCTGGATCTAAGGCGACTACCTCGCATCCTCTACAGTCTAACGATAAGAGAATAGTTTTTTGAACATCAATATTTTTTATGCCTTGTTTCTTTCTCTTCAATTTAATCTTATCCACCAATTCCGCAGCGTTTTCGGGATTGTAGATAACTTCATCGGTGCGATTTAATCTTATCGAGCAATCTTTTCCACAGAACTTGCAATGCATCACGAAGGAAGCTTCTCCTTTTCCTCCCTTCATCTCGTGTTCCTCAAACCTATTAATTATTACCTTGGAATCATGTCTTTCACGACAGTTGGTACAAATAAGCTCGAAAGTGTACTCCGCAGGATTTTCTTCAGTATCTCTTGGATAGACAAGTTTTATGTTATCTGAGAGAGTGGCACTTGCCGTAAGATAAAGCATCTTTATTTTAATTTTTGTTTGGACGTTAATGTTGGAAGGAAAGAAATCTTTAATTCTGCTAGAGAAAAAATTGACATTTTTCGTTGCTCGAATAAAAGCGACTCATTGGATACTAGAGCAAGGGTGTAGTCCACGAAGGTTGATGCGATATTGTGGGTGGTGTCCAACGTGGCGTAGGTGCTCAGCTCTTCGAACATGGTATTCTACGAGGGCACGAGACGTACGCTACTTATTTTCAACATCAAGTATTCAGTATCCCATAGGGCGTGGACAGAGGTCTTTAGCGGTAGGGCGGACCCTATGGCGCTACTTTAATGCACCTGGAAATATCATGTTTGTTACAACGAATTTAGTTGCGTTGGCTGGTATGATGTCCTACACAACCGTTACTAACATGGCAAGAGAACGAGCCTTGAACGAAAAGAGTAATCCTGAAGTACAGAACACATTGGAAGAAGAACGCCTGTCTTTGAGTAAGCAAAGTCCGCTGAAATATTATACAGATAAAGAGATTAATATTCACAAGAATGATCCTCCCATCTCATCCTCTACCCAGCACGCAAAGATGTCTTTATTCCACCTGTTTTACTCATTTTATATGTTCCAAGCCGTTATTTCAGGAAAAAGCCAAGGTGGAAATAGCTGGGATAAAGAGGTCGACCACTTGAAGAAGAAACTATCACCTGATAGTCAAGCCACTGTCACTCCACATCTCTTTTACAAAGTTTGGAATATCGAATATCAAGAAGTCCTCAGAACTCTCAGCAGATCGCAGCAATTCCATCTACCGAACTGGACTGAATACCCCGCGAAATTACAAGAGTTTTGTGAAGACATTCATGACAGTAAGTTAGAAACAATGAGCGATTTCATCAAAATTTATAATAGCGTCAAGACTGACTCGCTGAAGACACTTTTGCAAGCATGGCTTTACGACAACTCGCATTTATTCAAAGTGACTACCAAAAGTGACAACGAACCATTTTACCAACACCTATTGAGCGCATCAGTTGAAGATAGAACACTATTCAACCGATACGCGTCTATTTTATTGGATGCTAGCAATCCACGTCGCGAGAGTTTTTTTAACACACGCTATCGAGGCGGGGCACTTACTGCATCGCTTGAAACTGTAGTCGCGGTACTCAATGGCACAGTGAATCTTGCAAAAACCACGTTAGATCGAACAACCTACCACGACTCTATCATACGGCTCGTTTCGATGATACGAACAAACTGCATAATCAGCAATGAATCAAAAGAGTCAAAGGCGGTGAGGGTCCTGCTTCTTGACGATCAATCTGAGAATATACGTACGTCGCCAAGAGAGAAAAGCGCATGTTACAAACTGGTCAGCGAAAATACGGAAGCAATGGCGGTTTTAGGGGCTATATCTGAACTCGGCAATAAGTAACCTTGTAAATAAATATTCAGATGTATGCAAAAGATACATCCTTCATTCTTTATTATTTGTACTCTCTATCCTATGCAGCGTTATGGAAAAATGTTAAATGAAAAATTTTTGAACAAAGCGATGAGATGAGAGCTTCATCTAAACGTTATTAAATTATACATCAAAGCCCCTGCAAATGAAATTCTTGACGACAAACTTTCTCAAGTGCTCTGTCAGAGAATGTGATAGAAGTAATGATAACTTCCCTCTCAAATATAATGGTGAGAAATGTCAACTTGAACAAGATGAAAGTATAGAATTCAACCCGGAATTTTTACTGAGAATAATCGATAGAGTGGAATGGAGCGCAGTACTAAGTGTTGCTACAGACTTGGGTAACTCTAGCTTGCCAGCACAAAAGCCAATATTCGAGTCAGAGCAGCTATCAGAAGAGGACATGGTTATCTTGAGGGATTTTCATACACTTATGATACAAACGAACATCATTGAGGGCGAAATGGAGTGCAGGAACTGCGGCCACATCTACTATATTAAGAACAGTATCCCCAACCTCCTTCTGCCTCCTCATCTAGTTTAATAGTGGCAGATGATTCATCTAAGTCTTGTCTAGCCATTAAATAATAATCTATATCACGTGTGTGGCTTACTTGTCTAAGCATTTTTTTAAACCAAAAAAGGAGTTGGTTATTATGCAAAATGTTGAGCACCCCTCTTCAAGACTATAAAATTGAGATTTATAAGGCATTTGTATTCGTTTAGCCAAATAAGCGTAGATGGAGAACCAACAGGTACTGCCACAGCCACCTTTGATTGGCGATAATGATCAAAGATCGCGAAGCGTGTCTCTATCTAGATTATTACCGCGGTCCTTGAGAAGAGCTAGCGCTACACCCACCAACGAATCGAGCGCTGGATCCACTACATCAGGTGAAAATGGGAAAAACAAATTGCGTGTTAAGGATTATGATAACAGTGAGGAACTGCCTTCGCCGTTCAGTGCACATTGTCATGTTTTGGAAGATTTAGAAGGATCAGTCCCTACTTCCCCGGATACGTCCGATAACGTTGGTCAACAGCAACAAGAACAGCAAACAACGTCAAAGTTTTCAATTAGAATAAAGAACTTATTCAAACCATCATCTTCCAAATCACCAGATTCTACCATAGCAAGTTCATTCCCTTCTCCTCCTGTTACGCCGGACGAGATTGATCTTCCGCAAACGCCGAATGCTGCTCACACACACTTATGTGTAAATAACGAGCCTATGAAGGTATCTACCGAAAGTTCTACAAACTCAGTAAGGCGAACAAGATCGCCGTCGACACCTATTATGCCCAGCCACATATCTACATCGCAAACCGTGCTAGTGGAGTCCTTTGGTGGGAGTGCACAAGGCTCCCCTACAACTACTACGGGACGCACAGATGGACGGTCAAACAGAGCTGATACTGTTCGCGGTAGTAATCCTTATTTTGTTTACCAAGGTCTTCCACCTCATGCGTTGTCTTCACAGGATTTTAACACCAATAGTTCTAGCATCAAGCAACAGGAATATTCGTTACCATATGCAGTGACGAATTCTCCCACGAATTCTTCCCCACTAGCTACTGATATGCTTAAGGAACACCGCAATATGAGTAACTTGTCATTAAATGATATAAATGAGAATGAAGAAGTACAAAGTTTCGGAAACTCAAATATTGCTAGTCCTGATCGAAAACAAAATGGTTATGTGCACCCCTTCCGCGAAACCTCTACTAGCCCGCGGATCCGTGCAGAAACATTGTCTCCTTTTCCACTAATATCTGTGGAAACAGATTCTAAACATGACGATCAGCTGTTTCCATTGCCTCCCCCAGCACTTCCACAGACAGACGAAGAGAAACGTTCTTCTGTTAAGCCTGTTCTTCGTAGGGTAGCATCAGAACCAAACACTTTAAAAAAGTCCACTGGTGGTTCTTCCATATACGTTCAGAAAAAGCAAGAACCGAACAAAAACGGATCAGTTTCTCAGGCAGATACGCCTTCTGCCATTTCTCAAGAACCAAGAAGATCTCGACGTTTGAGAAATAAATCATTCAGCAACAAGTTTCAAGAGGTTGTTGTAGGGCCAAAGTCTTTCGAGAAAATCAAAATGCTCGGCCAAGGAGATGTGGGTAAGGTTTACCTTGTCAAAGAAAGAAAAACAAACAGGCTTTACGCCCTAAAAATATTCAGCAAAGCTGAAATGATCAAGCGAAAGAAAATCAAACGAATATTGGCAGAGCAAGAAATTTTGGCTACCAGCAATCATCCATTCATTGTCACGCTTTATCACTCGTTTCAGTCTGAAGACTACTTATACTTATGCATGGAGTACTGTATGGGAGGTGAATTTTTTAGAGCTTTGCAGACTCGAAAAACGAAGTGCATTGACGAAGATGATGCAAGGTTTTATGCCAGTGAGGTTACTGCTGCCTTAGAATACCTTCATTTGATGGGTTTTATATATAGAGACCTGAAGCCAGAAAATATCCTGCTTCATCAATCTGGACATATCATGTTATCTGATTTCGACCTTTCGGTCCAAGCAAAAGATACTAAAAATCCAGTTGTTAAGGGCTCAGCATTATCTTCACTCTTGGACACTAAAATCTGTTCCGATGGGTTTAGAACCAATTCATTTGTCGGTACGGAAGAGTATATTGCACCGGAAGTAATTCGCGGTAATGGCCACACTGCCGCGGTTGATTGGTGGACATTGGGTGTTCTCATTTATGAGATGTTATTCGGCTTTACACCTTTCAAAGGTGATAATACCAACCAAACATTCTCGAACATTTTAAAAAACGATGTTATTTTCCCAAACAACAATGAAATCACAAGAACCTGTAGGGATCTGATCAAAAGGCTACTCACTAAGAATGAAACCAAAAGGTTGGGATCTAAGCTTGGCGCAAGTGATATCAAGAAGCATCCGTTTTTCAAAAAAGTTCAATGGTCTTTGTTAAGAAATCAGGAGCCGCCGTTGATACCGGTGTTAACGGAGGATGGTTACGATTTCACCAAATTATCGGATAATACGAACAAAGCAAATGACAAGAATAAGAATGCTGCAAAGGCTGCAGGTTCAGGAGACCCTATAGCGGAGCAAGAAAGAATAATGTTTGAAGAAAAAGTCGAGCCAGATGATATTGTTTCTGATGATGACCCTTTTCATGATTTTAACTCCATGAGTCTAATGCAACAGGATAACAACTCGCTGATATATGGGGACAACAACTCTTACGGAAAAATATCTTATACTCCAAACCAAAATCGATCCCGAAGTAACAGTCATAGATTTTTTAAGAGAACATGAGAATACATTTGAAGTAAAGTGGATTTATATAGCATTAGAGAGAAGTATGTAGTTTCAAAAGCTCTGAAACTTTATCTAGGTTAGTTTGATTTTGTGTGGATATAATTCTTTTGACCTCATCTAGAAAATGGAAATCTCTTTCACTTTCCATCTTGATCTTAGTCTCCTCGGATATTTGGTACGCACGATTTATGATATTTATAGGAATATTCGCCAATCTAGCAACATTCAAACCATACGAGTTATGAGTGGGTCCCCTTTTAAGCTTGTAAAGAAGAATGACGCTAGGCCAATTTTCATTGGGCCTTTTCTCTTCAATGTATGACATGTGGTAATTTTCTAAAAGTGGAGATTCGATTGTACCTAGTATGGGGTAGTGCGTGATAAACAGCACGAACGGGCAAAATTTCTCCAAGTCCAGAAAATGCTTTAATATTGCATAAGATATACTCACACCGTCAGTGGTGCCCGTTCCCCTACCCACTTCATCCAAAAGAAGAAGCGAATTTGCACTGCAATTTCTGATTATATCTAGCATTTCCAACATTTCGACTTTGAAGGTTGACTCCCCGCGAAGAATATTGTCGTGAGCTCCGATACGGGTGAAAATGCTTTCGAAAACCGACAACTCTGCATTATCTGCAGGTACATAGGATCCAATTTGAGCTAATATAACTGTTAAGGCAACTTGGCGAATGTAAGAAGATTTTCCACCCATATTAGGCCCAGTAATAACCATGACCTTGTTCATGTCATCTGTCATAAATATGTCATTTGGGACATAACTGACATCTAATGATTCAATTACAGGATTACGGCCATTTGCTACTTTAATGTATCGCTTTTCCGATGTAAAAGTGGGCCGAACGTAATCTTTGTTCATTGAAGTTGCGGCAAGAGACAATATGCAATCGAAAGAAGCGAAATCATCAATCAACTGTCTTAAATTGTCGTAATCGCCTGTTATTCTTTGCAAGAACTTTTTGTATTCATCTTCTGTAACTATCATTAGAAGATTTTTTTGATACTCCAACTGCTCAACTAATTTAGCTGTTTCTGGTGTTCGGAATCTACTAACTGTTTTAGTGCAGTTAACCTTGACCCAATCCTGGGGTAAGTTGGTGACTTGAGAATTTCGAACCTCAATGAGGTACTCTTTTTCGTCTTTGTAAGTAAATTTGGGTCTATTCAGAATTCTTCTCGTACGCTCAAGTTCCTTTTGAAGTTCATCTTTGATATCCTGAATCTCTCTTAATTTTGATATGATTACTTCAGAATTGTCATAATTGTTTAAGTTGAAAAATTCAACACACTGTTTCTCCTTATTTTTGTCCATCACTGCAACAACATTGATCATATTCAGTAGAGTCGGGATCTCAAAATTTCGTAGTTTTGTGTTCAAATCTTCAAAAATAGATACCAACAGTGTGGAGTTGCTTGATACGCTACCGTGAGGAGACAAAATCTCGGTATCAATATATTGATGATGACTCAGGAAATGTCTGGAAATCTTGTCTAGATGTTTCAGAAAATAAAACACTTCCCTTCTCGACGTTTGTCCGTAATATATTCGGTTTAAAATTCTTAAAAAGTTAGGTGTTTCCCGAAGTAGAGTACTCAGTCCTTCCATGAAAACTTTTTTTATCTCTTTCCTGATGCATTCGATTGCATCAAGTCGTAGATTTATATCTTCCCTGTTTGTGAGAGGTTGAGAAATCCAGCTTTTCAATTTTTCACAGCCAAACGGTGTCCTTGTGTGGTCCAATAGCCAAAACAAAGTGCCCTTTACACTATAGTCTGTTTGATTTTGAAAAATTTCCAAACTCTCAAGGGTATTTGAAGATAGCAGCATTAAGTTCTTGTTATTGAATGGTCTATAATTATTTGTTAAATCCATAACCTTCTCTGTCCCATAAGTTTTCAGATACCCTCGCATTACCAGAGCTACCCTTGTCAATGCTGAAGAGATATTGCCGTTATTTGATAGGCTTTGTAGCAGCTCATCATCAGAAACAGCATTTTGTTCATAAACTTGAATATCCGGATTGTTTCTTCGCAAAACTTCGTGTACTGTAGGATGGAGTGAATTCTCAGAAACAACTTCGATTGGACAAAGGTAAGCTATCCGTTTTTCCATTTCAATACTTAAACCTTCTTTTTCAGAGAAACTATCATATACAATTTCCCCTGTGTTTAGTTGAACCGATATCAACCAATGGGTAGTGTAGCTTCCCTCTGAAGAGCTCGCCATAGCCCAAATTGTATTTTTTTCATTTGCAGTAGCTCCAACATCCGACTGGAATGTCTCGTTTATGGAAAAAGTTGCTCTAGTAAATACTTTGCTGATATTCCTTTGAAAAACACCACTTGAACTTCCGCTGTTCTTCTTTATAGCTTGAGTCTCAGTTTGTTCCA
Organism: Lachancea cidri; assembly: GCA_030569995.1. Lineage (NCBI taxonomy): Eukaryota > Fungi > Ascomycota > Saccharomycetes > Saccharomycetales > Saccharomycetaceae > Lachancea > Lachancea cidri. The sequence goes on from JAJLUF010000013.1 coordinate 48,973, forward strand.
CCACTCCAACTTTCAAATTATGATGAAGTAATCGTTGCAGGTGAACTACCAGTCTGTTATCAGGGATACTACAGTACGCAAATTGTTTGTATAGGTAATCGCTAGGATGTGAATCGTCCAAAGTAAGTTTTCCTTTGATTAGCATGATTTGTAAGATCTTACTTACGACGACGGCGTCTTGAGCGAAAAATTTGTACTTATAGCCAACTCTGACAGCCAAAATTTTGTCCATATGGGATAACTTAAGGTCCTTAACTTGTTGATCCAATGGGGTAAGCTTGTTTGAGGATTTGGACCTCTTCGCAGCTGGTTCTAAAGTTTCCCCGTCCGTCGAAGATTCCTCAAAGATAGAAGTGGAAGCAGGGCTTTCTCTTTGTAAAATTGCACTCAACCTATTAGAAAACTCAGTCGAACTATTGCGCTGGAGGTTTTCCCCATCTAGCTTATCCATAATAAAAGATTGGCGACTATTTGGAGAATTGGCCACAATACAAGAGCTCGAACTTTGAGGTTTTTCGAAGGTTGGCTTATCGTGATTCAAATGATTTGTGGTGTTTGTTTGATCCGGCAGTTTCGAAAGATTAACATGCGGTTCCTCGGTATGTTCATTGACGTTCGAAGATTCATAATTGATCCTCTGTGATCTTTTCTTGCTGTTCAATGGTGGAGACGAAATCTGGGGCCGGGATGACTTTTGAGTTGATGCAGCAAAAAACTTACTTATCGTGGGCTGATAAGACATTGTTAGCCTCTCAATTTGTCAAATTCTCGTTTGTTCATATATCTACAGTTCTCGCAGATGAAAAGTAAAATTCGTGGAATTTGATGATGCAATTTCGCTTCCTATTGGAAGTCATATACACTTCGTCGGGTAAACAAAATGAGACTAATTTTATCTATAATTCAGCATATTCAATAAAAAACTCAAACCTTTCATCCTAATACACCTTGAAAGAAGAATCAGGTAATGTAATTACTATTCTTGAATTTTATGATTTTCTTGTTAGGTTTGATTTTCAGTCAAAGAGAAACAAATGTAAGTAACAAGAAAATTATCTAATCCTGACAAACACTTAATTCTTTAATTTGGTAATGAAAAGGAGCATATTAACGCTAGGAATACTCTCGGCTATCAGCATTTACTCATAGATTTGAAACACAACTATTATAAATATTTCCCTACAGGTAGAGAGTCTATCATTGCGGAAAGGCATCGCAACATTTCAATATTTTCGAATTATAAGAAGAACGAAGCATTTCAGAATATCAAGAGAGCTAATATACCAAGAATGGCTTTACAATCTAGGTTTTCAGTACAAGGCTGCAATCAATTATCGCATTGATTTTGCTATATAATTACATAATCAGCCGTTTAAATCCGGGTAACAATAATTTTCAGAAGGGGGGGCAAAATTTTTCTTTGACGAAATGTATCACAACAGCCTGGGCGGATTTTATCAATTGAACATTCAAAACTTATTAAATTAGAACACCAAAAGTTCAATTAAAAAACAAGTGGTAAGTACATTACATTATTGTGAAGAATTTGATTGCATCCTTTTCCTTTTGAGATTTTACCGTCTGTCAGGAATACACTTTCAAGTTATCCTCATTTCTCGAGCATTTCGCTAAAAAGTTGCTAGAACTTCTAAAGGGAACAAGTGGATGTCATTGACTTAAATTGATATACTAACATATTGTTCAAGATTTTCACTTTATTACATGCATACTCAGCAGCCTTTCGATTACAATAAGAAAGAAGATATCGAAGCAGCTCAAATCATTGTTACACAAATCAGTGTTTTAATCACATCTGCTAACAATTCAAACCACGACCAAGTCGAAAAGGAAATTAACATACTCTTAGAGAGATCTCCGCTCCTTGTTTACATCAAATATTGGAAGAAGCTTCTAACTCTTACTTCTGTGTACATTAAGGAAAATCATAGATTAGATCCGCCCTCCAATCTATTGCACACACTACTTTACAATCTTTTCCTCACAGTTGAATACAAAAGTAACGAACTTTTGGAACTATTGAAAACAGAAATATTCGAGAATAAAGAATTCTTAGCCCAGATTAGCTTAGAGCCTTCGAATTTAATCGAAATTCTCGACCCTGAAAAAAACTCACAAGTTATTAACAAGCTTGACTCACGTTCCACCATCGAGCGCTTAACGAATTTACGAAAATTGAAGATGAATACCTCACAATCATTACAACAGTTTTTAGCTGAACAAACGCCCGAGACGCTGGAAGCAAACTTGAGTAGTCTACTTTCTTCACTAGAGGGTGAAAGTTTGAACGACTTAGTAGCGTTGATTTTATCAGAGATTTTATGTCCCGGATCGCAGAACATACAGCAGTCTCCTTCTACATGGTTTACCCCCGTGGCTATTGGCGAGGCTCTACAAAGAGGCGTCCAAATATGCAATGCTATCACAAAAATTGGACCATCCGCGATTGATTGGAACCGAGTCTTCAATCTAATGTCTACCAAATACTTTTTGAATCGACCTATCACAATTTCCCTGGCGTCATTAAATGCCCTGTTTGCCGCTCTTAATCATGGTCGGCTTATTGATCAATTTTTCAGCTGCGATTGGAATTCTCAGTTCAAATTAAATATATGCTTACTTCTGCATAAATGGAATTTGCAACAAGGCTGCGTTGATTTATTGAAGATGCCTCATATCAGAAAAGTATCGGATTCCCTAACAAATCCAAAGAACACTCTATTATACTTAATGTTCGTTGCAAGGTTAGATGTTGAAATTTTCCTTCTCCGGGAGGAAGTGGCCAGTAACCCAATGTTGCCATTATTCCAAGAGTATTTTTTTGAAGACTACAATAGTGCGCCCGAATACTTGGCGCTTGCCCTAATGGCAGACACAAAACATTTCACTTTACTCGTTGAGAATAAATCCATCATTGACGAATTGTTAATTACTTTATTGATTCAAGTACTTGAAAAGTCACCCTCTGCATCATCTGAACTGATCAAAAAATTAAACCCAGATAAGATCTTGGATGTTGGAAGATTTGTCATTAACAAGGAGTCAGTTCCCCTTTCACATTTTACTCAAGTTTTGTCAGATGAGGGTTTTTTAGAAGAATTTATGTTACAACTTCCCTTCAACGAAGGTATAAAGATCTCACCCTGTGCAAGAAAGGCGGGCTGGTCAGGGTTTGAGGAATTTCTGAAAAAAAATCTAATACCAGAGAATGTATCTATGGTACTGGATTTCTTGGATTTACAATCCAAAATGGATGATAGTAACGCTCCTAATAGATCCTCGAAAGTCTATGATTTGCCGGCTTTACACTGTTTGATAACTTTACTTAATTCGTTGTCTATGACTGCCCAAGAAAGGAGCAGGTTTGAGTTGATCCAATTTTCCTTGCTGATAACATTCCCTAGATTAATTAACTTTGGATTTGGTCATGATCAGGCTATCTTAGCGAATGGAGATCTGGTCCCCATACCAATGAATGTCGAAAAAGAAATGCAGAACTATCTTCAAAAGATGTACAGCGGGGAGCTGGCTATCAAGGATGTTATCGAAATACTAAGAAAATTGAGAGATAGCGACGATCCACATGACCAAGATCTCTTTGCTTGTATGACACACGCGGTAATCGCTGAATCCAATTTCTTTAAAGACTATCCTTTGGAGGCTTTAGCTACGACTTCTGTTTTGTTCGGTTCCATGATTCTGTTCCAATTATTACGTGGTTTTGTTTTAGATGTTGCTTTCACAATAATTTTGAATTTCGCCAGGGATGGGAATGAATCGAAGATGTTCAAATTTTCTGTCCAGGCTTTGTATGCTTTCCGCATGAGATTAAAAGAGTTCCCTGAATATTGTAGGCATCTGATCGAAGAAATACCAGCTCTACAAAGCCAGCCACAAATATTTCAAACTTTGAGCGAAGCTGCAGCCCAATCTTCTGATAGAAATTCTAATAGACAACAAAGTTATCAAGCCGCACCAGAAATGATAACATTGAATTATTTCAACCTTAATGAGGTGCCACCCAAAGTGGTACAAGATTTCCCACCACGGGAAATAACAGAAAAAGTTTTGTTCATGGTAAATAATATGACCATGGACAATTTTGACGACAAGATTAGCGACTTACAGAATGTATTGGATAATAAATACTTCGGCTGGTTCTCTAACTACCTAGTGAATCAAAGGGCAAAAACAGAACCAAACTACCATGGTCTTTATGCGAAGCTTCTAAATTGCTTTGATTCTAAGTTACTTTACGACTATATTCTAAACGCCACCCTTCAGCAATTATTTCTCTTACTGTCAACCAAGGAACTACAACCCAATGATAAAACTAATCTAAAAAATTTAGGGTCGTGGTTGGGTAGTATAACACTATCGCTTAATAAACCAATCAAGCATAGCAATATCGCCTTCAAGGAGTTGTTGCTAGATGCCCACAGAACTGGTCGGTTAGAAGTGGTTGTTCCTTTTGTGACGCGGGTAATACAACAAGCTAGCGATTCCAAGATATTCATGCCTCCAAATCCTTGGACAGTGGGCATATTGAAAGTCCTCCTTGAGCTAAATCAGAAAGCCAATTGGAAACTAAGTCTGACTTTCGAAGTTGAAGTTACTTTTAAAGCTTTAAAATTGAAGTTAGATGATCTTGAACCATCGTGTTATGTTGATGTTCCCGATATTGCCGAATCATTAGTTGGTAACGTGAAATCTCTGACCTTAGAACAGCAGCAGGCTGAACAGCAACAGCAACTGATAGTGATGCAGCAGTACCAACAGCAGTTTGTGTTGATGCAACACCGACAACAGCAGCAACAGCAACCAGTCACATCCTCTTCAATTCCTTCTAGTATTGATCATGCACATACTCCTATGGAATCATCAGGCTCAAATGACAATCCTTTCAGTAATTTGATAGGCAACACAATGTTTGTCACTCATCCAGACCTGAAGCGTGTATTTCAGATGGCTATAGCCAAATCTGTGAGAGAGATTTTAGTCCCAGCTGTGGATAAATCTTCAGGAATTGCTGCAGTGACCACAATGAGCATCGTTTTGAAGGATTTTGCTACTGAGGTTGACGAGATGAAATTGAAGAGTGCCGCAATCTCCATGGTTAGACATCTGGCGCAGAGCTTATCTCGTGCCACTTCCATTGAACTTTTGAAAGACACTATTCGGAGCACTACTCAGTCCTTGGCACCAAATTTGATGAATATACCTAATTCTCCAATTGAAGAGCTAAACACAGCAATAAGTGACAATATCGGTGTTGCTTTAGCACTGATAGAGAAGGCCACAATGGATAAAGCCACACAAGATGTCAGTGAGCAATTAATGCAAGCGGTAGCTGTTCGTAGATACCATAAAGAAAGGAGAAATGACCAGCTATTTCTTGCGCAAAATGCCAATTCTTTCTCTTTAACACTTCCAGAACCACTGGGTCTCAAAGCCACAGGGGTCACCCCTCAACAGTTTAGAATTTATGAAGATTTCGGAAAGGCGAGTGCATCTTCTGCAGATCAAAACACCGGTCTCAACGTTGACACAAATAATAACAGCCAACAAGGTGCTCTACAACAGCAGATGCTAAGTCAGCAGTTAGTTCAGCAGCAGCAGCAACAACAACAACAAAAACAACAGCAGCAACAGCTACATCAACAACAGCAACAACAGCAACAACAGCAGCAACAGCAACAACAGCAGCAACAACATCAACTGCAACAGCAACAGCAACAGCAACAACAACAGCAGCAACAGGAGCATCAGCAGCAGCAAGAGCAACAACAACAACAACAGCAGCAGCAACAAGAGCATCAGCAACAACAAGAGCAGCAACACAAGCAGCTTCTTTTACAACAATTACAGCAATCTCAGCCTCCAAGTCAGGTTCCTTTACCAGCTCAACCACAATCTACGGTACAAACTGAACTGGAACAGAATCACAGGGTTTTAGTTCTTCTCATGGATAGCTTGGTCGCCCAAATCAAGGAAAATGCCGACAAAAGTCTCGATGAGCTTGGTCAAGAGAACAGCATAAAAGATATCATTTTACAAATTTTGACGTTCATATCAAGGAGCAATCAAAAAGATCAACTTGCATTGAAAGTTTCCCAAGCTGTGGTTAACAGTTTATTCGCAACAAGTGAAAGCCCACTGTGCCGCGAGGTTCTATCATTACTTTTAGAAAAACTATGTTCTTTGTCAACAGTTGCTCGAAAGGATGTCGTATGGTGGCTAGTATATGCACTTGATACAAGGAAGTTTAATGTTCCGGTTATTAGATCGTTATTAAGGGTAAACTTGATAAACGTCTCCGAATTAGACTCTGTTTTAGTTATTGCCATGAAGAATTCCATGGAAGGCGCTGTCGACTTCTCAATTAAGCTGATTCGAGACACCGTGCTGTCTGACCAGCCATTGCTTATGCGGTTGGACTTCATGAACACTCTAAATTATTTGAAGACCTTCAATAATGAAGAGACGGCGTCCTTCTTTAGAGAGTATGAAAATGCTAAGATTCTTCCAGTTTCGAAATCAACGAAAGCTACCAATAAAGAAAGAATGTTTTTGGTATTCACGGAATGGGTGAAATTATTGCAACGTGTTCCTTCAGATGACATTGTTACTCTCGTTTTCATTAAACAAATGATGGACAAAGGGGTATTGAACAATAGTGATAAATTAATTGAGTTTACCAAAGCTGCCCTTGAACTATCTGTAAACTCTTTCAAAGAAAGCGATCCTACCAGTGAAGTGTTTATTGCGATAGACGCGTTCAGTAACTTAATTGTTAAGCTACTTTCTTTGCAGGACTTCTCACAGACGAGCCGTGGAGATTACCTAAAGCTAATTTTCTCAACGATTACATTGGTTTTTTCCGAAGATCAATGCAAAAATGGCAATAACTTCAATGAAAGGCCATATTTCAGACTTCTGTCAAGTTTGCTCTGTGAATGGGAGTATTTAAGGGGACATAGCTTTGTCAGAATTAGGGATTCGCAATGTAGGAAAGAGTTGATTGACTTTGATGAGGAATTTTTTGGTATTTTCGCGTCTTTCCTCCATTCCTATCAACCTATTGCTTTCTCAGGATTTTCATTTGCATGGATTACTCTTTTGTCACACCGCATGTTTTTGCCAAGAATGTTGAAATTGTCAGATAAAAGAGGTTGGCCAAAATTACTACTTCTTTTCACGGATTTGTTGAAGTTTATGGCTCAATATACCAAAAAGAATGATGTTCCTGACGCAATATCGGTTGTATATAAGGGTGCCTTGCGTATCTTTTTAGCTGTCGCCAATGATGCACCAGAGTTTTTGGTCGAAAACCATTATGTTCTACTAAATTACCTACCACTTGTTTACATGCAGCTAAGGAATATTATTCTATCTGCATTTCCCAAGAAATTGGTGATCCCTGACCCTTATGATCCTAGTTTGCAAATAGACGATGTCGAGCTTTGCCAGGAGCCACCAATACTATTCTACGACCCAGTACAAGATTTGAAAAGCTTAAAAAAACCTGTGGATAATTACCTCCGAATTCCTAGCGTATCTTTAATGAGGACCATATCGTCTGGGGTATACTTGAATGAGTATGAGAAAGAAAACGGTATTGGTTATGACATGACTAGCGTGGATATCAAGTTGATCAACGCGATTGTTCTACACGTTGGAATAGAAGCCGCATTGGAGAAGGATAAAACTACAGCGAATGCAATATTTAACACGAAATCGTCATACTTCACTTTGCTAACAAATCTAATTAGCGAGGGGACCATCGAAGTAAGATTCCATGTGATACAGGCTATAGCGAACCAGTTGAGATATCCTAATGCGCATACACTTTGGTTCAATTACGTTCTGAAAAACATGTTTTTCTCAGTCGAATGGGATGAGAAGAAATCAGAAGTTCAAGAAATTATAATAAGAACTTTACTGGAGCGTATCATCACTAACAAGCCTCACTGCTGGGGTATCATCGTTACATTTACTGACATTCTGAAATCAGAAGGTGAGACTAATCTGTCAAATCTTGCGTTTGTTAAAGATATCCCAGAGGTTGATTTGATCATTAAAAACTTATCCAAGTACATTGTAAAGTCTGGAACCGTTCCTGAGGAGTTACCCGAATCTCAGTTGAACCCACAAGAAGTAAAATCTGAGGCGTGAGAATACCTTCATAAGTGTAGCGACCCATGCACTAATCGTTTGTAATGATATAATCAAATAAGTCATAATTCATGAATTTCATTTCACATTAAACAAGATGCGCGTATCCTTTAATCAGCAAAGTCATCAAGACCTCCTAAAAGCAAATCAAATTAGTTCTGCCTCATATGGCTTGGCTCTGGAAAAGAAATGGAGACTCAGATGAGCAAAGTAAAGATTTGACAAAGAAGTCCCGAAGACCACCGAACACAGCCTTCAGGCAACAAAGATTAAAAGCGTGGCAACCAATACTGTCACCACAGTCAGTACTTCCTTTGCTGATTCTTGTCAGCGCAATATTTGCACCAATTGGTATTGCTCTGATCATCACTGCCAACAACGTTCAAAATCTTATCATCGATTATAGCGAGTGTAGTTCACTTGCGAGCACTGATTCATTTACAGCCATACCATCAAAATATGTCCAGCATCACTTCAAGAAGAAGATGGAAGTAAAGCCTACATGGAAGATATCTGAAAGCAGTGACGAATCAACGGTGTGTCAACTTCAGTTCGAAATTCCAAATGATCTCAAAAGTTCAATCTATATTTATTACCGGTTAACCAAATTCTACCAAAATCACCGGAAATATGTGCAGTCTTTTGATATTAATCAAATAAAGGGACAGGCAGTAGACACGGACGATCTTTCAAGTGATTGTAGCCCTCTCAAGAGTGAAGATGGAAAGGCGATATATCCTTGCGGTCTGATTGCAAATTCCCTATTCAACGATACTTTCCCGCTCACATTTCAGGGTATAAATGATACGAGTGACTACATATTGACAGACAAAGACATTTCTTGGAAGGCAGACAGAAAGAGGTTCAAGAAAACGACTTACAATGCTTCCCAGATTGTCCCCCCTCCTAATTGGATGAAGAAATTCCCAGAAGGCTACAACGATACCAACATTCCAGATATATCCACTTGGGAGGAGCTCCAAGTGTGGATGAGGACTGCTGGTCTTCCAAGGTTCTACAAGCTTGCTCTAAAGAATGAGACTTCCGACTTGCCGAAGGGTGCTTACCAATTTGATATTGGTCTAAATTATCCAGTATCCATTTTCGGCGGCACCAAATCTTTCGTACTGACAACGAATAGCATCATTGGTGGCCGTAACATGTCTTTGGGTGTTGTTTATCTGATTGTTGCAGGAATTTCTATCTTGTTTGGCATATTATTCCTCATTAAGCTTATTATTCAGCCACGGAAGTTAGGCGACCATTCGTATCTAAACTTCGATGAAAGAAGTGGGTTAGAAACCACTTCGACAGCTCCAGAAGTTCCACTTAGAGAAATATTATAAAACAATACTCACGATCTAGCTCATGTACTAAAAATTAGACTTCAAGTCTATCATACTATACGTCTTGTTATCCACATTGATTTGCAAAAATGGTTTGAGGTAAAGTTTACGTTTAATCGTCCCTCAAGTAACATAGCGCAACATGTCGAGAGCTAAAAGGCTTATGAAGGAGCTCCAAGCGGTGAAGGATGATCCAGAAGCGAAAATAAATTTGGAATTTGTCAGCGAAACAGATATTCATCACTTAAAGGGATCATTTTTAGGTCCACCAGGCTCTCCGTATGAAGGCGGTAAATTTATCGTTGACATCGAGGTTCCAATGGAGTATCCATTCAAGCCTCCCAAGATGAAATTTGATACGAAGGTTTACCACCCTAATATATCTTCTGTGACTGGAGCGATTTGTCTCGATATTTTAAAGAACGCATGGTCCCCAGTAATTACTCTGAAGTCGGCGTTGATATCCTTGCAAGCACTTTTACAGTCACCAGAACCCAATGATCCTCAAGATGCCGAAGTTGCTCAACATTATATCAATGATAAGGCTTCGTTCGACAAAACAGCTGCTCTATGGACTCGAACATATGCTCCCGCTGATAATCTAGAGGAGATCAGTGCTGTCGATGAGGCGGATCTTTATGGTATTGACAAAAGTCTATTCGAACAATTCACTTCCCAAGGATTTGAACAAAAGAAAGTAATCGATGTTTTGAGAAGACTTGGTGTCAAGTCAATGAACCCTTCTGATAACGAAACCGCTAATAAGATCCTGGAAGAACTATTGAGGTAAATTCTTAAAGTATTTTAATTAAACCTGAAAAATGCTAGTAGCCTAGCCTAGCACTGTTTGGTCGTTAAGCATATAATAACTAAAACATGTTCATTAAATTAAATTAAAATCTATAACGGGTATACAAATGACTTATTCTCTAAGTCTGTTAAATCTAACATTGCCACGTTAACCTTAAGTTTTTCTCCATTATCTTCAACAAAGCCAATTTTCTGGGTTTCTGATTCCATACCTGCTAACCTCTCTTGATTTCTGCGTTTCAAAATGAACCAGATCACAAGAGCTAACAAAGGCGCCAAGAAAAAGGATAGCACAATTTGAACTATCCAAGCTGGTATATAGCGGGGACTGTCCTTACTTTGCCAAAGCTGTGGCGAGATAATGTTAGCAACACCGTACCAGAACATGACAACAGCATTTCTTGTTAATCTCTTGGTGTATCCAGAACAGCTTGTTGTATTCCAGCTAAACATCAAAATCCATGGGATTCCAAAAAGAGGAGAAGCCAAACAAAGCATTGCCAGTAAAGCTATCTTTCTGTCCCAAGGCAGTGACACCAGCGCTATAGAAGCTGCGAAAGAGGGAATTGTCCAAAAAACAACGGAAAATGCAGTGTAATTCTTCTTGTACATCAAAAATACTGTTGCGATAACTGCACAAATAGCTGCAAATCCACCCGATGCTACAGAAACTAAAGTGGAGTCCAAATTGCTGATTCTACCGATACCCTCGTACAATAAATTTTGTTGGTATGGTAAATTGTTTGCGAGCTGTTGAAGTAGGAAAAATGCACCAAAAAGCCAAGTTATAGGATCCAGTAGAGCTTCCTTCACCTGATATTTCTTGAACACCTTTTGCTCAATCGATGAGCCTGTTGTCCGTTGAACTCTTCTGATAACCCACACTTTTTCTTCAGTAGACAAAAACTTAGCATCTGTTGGATTATTTGGGTACAGTAAAGCAACTAGCACAGTTGTCAGGAATGTACAGCCACCGATAATGATTGTGAAAATCTTCCACAGTGGAATAGAAGCGTTTGTGGCATGTAATACACCATACGCAATGAAACCGACAGGAATTGTGACTCCTAAACATGTAGAGTAAAAAATTGGAGCAGTTGCAGCTTTTTCTTCAGCGGTCATAAACTGGCCCATTGTAGTGTTTAATACAGGAACAGCAATAGATTCGATGAATCCTAAAAAGAATCTCAAGGCATAAACACCTTGGTAGTTATAAGCAGTACAATGTAGGAAGACGACAATACACCATAGTGCTGACATGACTGTCATCACTCTACCAATCGGAAACTTCTGCACAAAATAAAGATTACCCTGTCCCATAATATAACCAAAGTAGAACAAAGTATTCGCATTATTGTATTTATTCTGAGTCAAGCCTGTATCATCAAAAAATTCGAAAATTGATGCATAAGACATCACAGCTTTGTCTGAGTATAATATCAAGTTGATAAACGCAGTCAGAGGAACGATTGTCCACAGAACTTTTTTCGATAGCTTACGCTCCTGTTGAGGCGTTATAGGTGAAACTAAGTGGTCATTTTCCTCCAAAAACAATAGTGCCACATCTGCGTCTCTAGAGCTAATAACTCTGTAATCGTTAATTTGCTGCAAGTCGCTCTCGTCTGCCTGAGACACGACGCAGTCCAACTCGTTAGTTTTGTCTGAGTTATTATGGTCTGCAACTTTTTCATTAATTGCAAGATCTTGCTGCTCGAGCGAAGATGATGAAGAAGCCGCCATTTTTGTTTGCTGTTGATAATAAGCCGTTGATAATAAACCGTTGAAGATAAACAGAGCAACTTCTTTCTCTTATATATAACGAGTTTTCTTATGCGATCGCTGGGTTATCATTTGCGTGGATTGTGTGCAACAATAGTATCGTAGATGCCACAACCAGAAATGGAGATGCCACACCTATCACTATAGGATATCAGGCGTTTGCAGCTCTCGGTCTAAAATCCGGAGTCTATTTTCCTCGGTGATTAAGGCAAGCGAAAAGCATGGCGTGCAGGCACTGCGTAACATTCTAAAAAATGTCCCAAAGACTTCAAAACATATGTGGCTCGCGCCATAATTAAGCCTTGAAGTCTTCCTGTAGTCAATGGTTCATCAGCTCACCATTGTATTGAACCCTAGTGAGAATAAGGTTTCCTGACTTCTCTCGAGAGCCGATTCCTATAAACGATTTTCATCGAAAATCTCTATGGGTTGTGATGCGGAAGAAAATCAAACATGAGTGCAATAACTAAAAAACAACTAGTTAGACGATCGTCATTATCAGGTAGGTTGATATTGAGGTCCAAAATGGCCAGAACCGTGCCCCCCAGGGCTAAAATGATGATATGATAACAGATTTGACGCTTACGGTAATTAACGCCAAGATTTTCTTCATAAAGTCATATCATTATTAGTCATCGCAAGATTAAAACCTCTATCATCGTAAAATATTATACGGATGTGAAGTACGAGAAATGCTCTACTCCCTGTAAATGATGGGGTGGGTGCCAAATTACAAAAAACGTATACGTTTGGCATCTACTACATCTATCGAAATTGTTCTGAGGTCACGGTCGTTTAAGCGCGAGTCCCGAAGTAAGTTTTTTTTTTAAGAGGTACATACTTGGTTATCATAGAATTGATAGATGCTGTGTCGCTTGTGATTCCAATAGGAACGTAGTCGAAGTGCAAAAAAACGAAATAAGAGTATCGCAAGTTTTGCATCTTTCAAAGCGTTTGTCGTCAACATTGGGAAAGTAGGCACAGAAGAACAAAGGCAGAGCAACCATGAGGCGATATGCTAGCCATCAATAGTGCACCTCGTCTCGTGAAGAAATATTCGAGAAGAAACGCGCTCCTCTTGTCTCATGGCTACTTTATATCCACATATCAGTAACGCATCATACTGTTGATTAGTGGGCGATCAACTTCAATAGAAAACCTTTTTCAAAACTGTTACAGCTGTATGGATATCGACAGTGCCCGCAACCACAACAGCCAATTATTATTCTTGACTCGAAGGGGAGTATTGTCCGAAACATGATGATTAGATAGTTTGCCGGACATACAATGACAAAGACTAACGCCCCCTTAAAAACTTCGCTGAAGAAGATACAAACCATTTAAATCTTTCCCCATGTTGAGTACAACGGCCCTTGTGATGGACTGAGTTTGCTCATCTCTTGTCGGCGAATTATACTTTTCTTGAAAAGGAAAATGCTGATGTTGCATACTTGTTCCAGCTCATATTTTTCTTTCACGACGGCTGCTTCTTTTCAAGCGTTCGCGCATCAACATCGAAGACGTTCGTTGTGTTTCTCCTGGCAAATCCGTTGTTGCATATTCCCCATTAGACTCTGGCGAGATTTTTGTGGAGGTCGTCTGAGATACCGTATCTACAGAAGCTTTGTAAATGCCTCTAAAGTCAGTGCCAGCAGATCTTCTGGTTGAGCTCGACTTGAGTGATTCAGTATGCGACTGAGTCTTTCTGGTTACTTCTATTGAATTGGATAATATTTCATGCACATGATTCTTTTGTTTGCGCAAAACCTTCTGCTCATTGGGAAGTTCTTCTTTATGACCTAACCACTCTGGAAAGCCCTGAAAAGGCTCTTGGCTCGAATAGAATTTAACGAGAGCCTTGTGAACAATAGTGGAATTTGGTGAGTCACCATCTCGTTCCTGTCTCAAGGAAAGTTGAGACAAAGACGTAGAGATAGATTTGGTAGACGATCTGAACTTGTTCCAGAGCCTACCAGTCCTTGGATATGAAGTAGAATGCATCATAATTGTGATTTGATTCTGGGACAGTTGAAACTGAACGATTTAAATTTATCAAATGAAAACGTTAGTGGTGATATTAATCCCTGATATGATTGCATACATCTTGCACGTGATCCGCACTAATACATAACGAGTTAGAAATCGAATTTGTAGGAAATTCATTAGATTTTTCTATTTAACGAATTAACCGACAGTCTTCTCCTTCAAGTAGATGCCATACTTGTCTTTTAACTCTTTCATGATCGGGTCATTGATCTCTGGAGAATAAGGAGCAATTAAGCCGGGACCCTTAATAGTTCCATCTAGAACAAATTTAGTAGCGATGGCGCATGGGTAACCAACAGTTGCAGCCATAGAGCTGAAACCTTCAGGCTTACCGTATTCTACTAAAGTAGAAGTTCTTGTCTCGGTAGTACCGTCTGCCCACTCAATACCAAATTTGTGCTGCAGGATAATCATATCACGCTCGCCCTCTTCATACTGCATTAATTCCTCCAATGTCGCACAGAGAGTATCTAGTGGATTCCCCTTAGGAGTAATTGACTTGTCAGAGAACAATCCTAGCCAGACAAAACCTGCTAGAATTCTTTCTCTATCTTCGTCAGAAACCCATTTAGTTTTTGAATCAATTGAAGCGATTAGATCGCTTTTTGATGATGATTTACTACCGAGATATTGATGTAGGGCATCTTTCCAGGCAATTGGCTTGGAGAAAATCTCGCTTTCATCCTCCTTCAACATACCCAAGTCAACTAGAACCTTAACAAATTCTGGGAATCCTTGGAATCTTAAAGTTCCTCTAATCACTGTTTCCGCTTCTGGAATATGGTAAAGTTCTTTGAACGTAGTTGAGTCTCTATTAGGATAGCAGACCAAAGCGTAGCCAGGTAAAATGAAATATGGTTTGGCAGAGCTCATCAAATCTTCAGAAGAGACTTCCTCGATTTTTCCATCCTTCCAATATTTAGCAGAGTTTCTAAGTGCTAGCAAAACACCTCTAGAAGACCAAGAGAATTTATAGCCTAATGGATTGTCCGAATCCTCAGGAGCAGGCAACCCTCCACAGTAAGATAAAAATGACTTAATTTTGCCACCAACTTTGTGCACCTCATCAATAGTCTTGACAGCATATAGATGGTCAATACCTGGGTCCAAACCTATCTCATTCATCACAGTAATTCCTGCCTTCTTGATTTCCGGTTCAAGCTCCCTCAAGGCTGGTGATATGTATGAAGTAGTAACGACATCTTTCTTTAATCTGATGGCGCTCTTAACAACGTTGACATGATAAATATATGGAATCAAGGATATCACTAAATCATGATCCTTTAAGACTGCGTCTAATTGGTCATCTTTTGTAACATCTAATGAGATAGCAGCAGAGCCAGAAGTTTTAGCTAGTTCTTGAGCTTTGGTCAAGGTTCTGCATGCGACCGTTACATCAATTCCATCGGTACCAGCTAAAACATCGACAACTGGTTGGGCAACAAACCCAGATCCTAACAATAGTACCCTTTTGGCCATTTCTCTAGTCAATGGTAATATTTTTTGAGTAACAAGTTATTATTGTTCAAATTCGCCTATCCTGAGCAATCACTGGGGTTTTTATACTTCATCATAGCTACGTTGACAACTTTCCAATGGAATTTAGATATCATTGAAGATTGCCCTTTCAAATTTCCGTTGGAATTTTCACGCCATACTGAGTATCGACTAACAATTCCCATGGAATTTTGTATATTTTTATACGAATTTATGACCGTAGAGAACTAACTACACCACCAATGGGTGACCACCGAAAGATGTCCTAGCAGGATTGTTACATGCGCCTCAAATCCATTTTTATGGTACTTATTTTTCATGTCGCCATTCAAGGCAAAAGCCCTAATTGTTTGAGATTTTTGATGGCTTCGAAAATTCAATTGTACTCACGTGACCATTTTCCATACAAGGTGAAATTTTTGTAAGTCTCTTTCTCTTCTTCTTCCACTTTTTCATAACCATGGGACTTTATCTCTACGGCTATGCCATTATCTAGATAGTTGTAGTAAACGAATCCCGAATATTAAATTCACGTTATTTTTGCAGAGTGGGCTGGTCTTGATAAGCATTACTGCTTTTCGATTTTTATGACTCCTTCCATTTTGAAAGCGTGAGAAATTATTCTCATATGAAGATCTTCTCGGTATAGAAATTGTGCTCTTCTTTTACATTTTCTTTCTCCCATAAGTCTCTTTGGAATACGAACCATGAGGGTAGTAGTGATTCCTTCGGAATTTTTAGAGCTAAAACATTGCTCTTTGAACTTTTATAAAACTCGTAATCTGCTCGCTCTTGTTTGTTGAAAGCCAACCTGTAACGGTTGCCGAAAATCCCAAGGTTAGATTGTGATCTTGACATTATCGGTACTTGTAATGGGTCTTTCTGACGCTCTTCACTGCTATTTTCTGTTTCCATTTCATGAAGTATTTTATAAAGATGCCATGGGAGAGAGGGTGGTAACGATAAGTCTGATTCATTCACGACTTCCCAATGTGATGCTCGGTACGTGCTATCGTCTTTGTTCATATCATGATCTATTTCAAGATCTTTCATGTTTTTCCTCGTTTTATCCTCGTGTTCTTGAATTATTCGCACACTTAAAACTTCGAGGAATGTTTCAGCAAAATAGTTACTATTCTTGCCAGCGAAAAGCCTATACTCATTAACTATTGATGAAATATTCCACTTTTGCATTTTTCTTAAAATTCCGACTACTATGGAAGTCTTGTCGACCAATATAGTATTATGATTATTGGCATTTAACAGTAGTTCAAAAGTTCTTACCAAACTCGCAGTTTTGATTAACATCAAATCATCATTATCCGTCAATTCATAGGACGCGTTGTTTTCTCCTTGGTTGGGTTTACTTGACTTGTTACCGGTCTGCCCTTTCGATGTAGTTGTGTTTAGTGGATCTAACGTTGAAGAAACGTCGGCTGTCTTAACGACAAACCACAGTATGCAACATCTTTCAAAGAACTCTTTGAAGAACTTGGATGGTTCTTGGCCACCGACAAATATCACAGTTTTCAAATGCAATGTCTCTAAAAAGGATAGATTGAGGGTTTCAATCTTTGAACACCGATCTATGGGGTCAATATGTTAGTGGTGGAGGCACTAAGTTAAATGTTGAAACATATCAAAACTTACATATTCCGTCCTCTGCTAAGCCAAAATTGGCGGGCGGTACTAACATAGAGAAGGGATGGTCTTGCTAACAGGTTTATGTTCAAAGTGTGGTTCTTTTTCGGCTTCGCGTTGTAAGGAAAATCTGCATACAAAACAAATGAAGTATACTGGTACACTATATACACTAGAAGTTGAGAAGAAAAGGGAATTTATAATCTATATAAAATCAATGCTTGACCAGGTTGATCGCTAGTCCTTTTCAGTTCTTTTTCTTATTGATATGTTTTCTGCCAAACCGTTGGCCTGATGGCGAAGGGGATGATGAAGCCGTTGATTTTCTCAAGGTTTTTGGTTCCATATGCACGTCTACGTTATTGATTCTCAAAATTCCTCTTTCGATGGCCTCTGTTTGGCATCGCTGATCCTCGAAATCTATTACGGCAAAAGTTTCCTGTGATGAAATCTTTTTTATTACACCAAATTCTGATTCAAGTGCTCTTACTAGTTGTTCATCGGAAACTCCACCAGTTCCACGAACGTAAACGGGGAAGTACCCATCTTTATTAACGAAGTTGAAAACCTTCTTCTTGAAATTCTTGGCTTCTTTTAAGGGTCCCGTAGGTGATGTTGATTTCCTTTCCGAGGACTTTTTTGTTTGCTGTGCAGGTTGGGGCTCTGCACGAATGTACTTCGTTGTTATATTTGGAACTTCCTTGGAATCAGAATTGGCAATTTTGGAGGCCCAGTTCATTTTCTTTGGAGGCTCGTCAAGTTGGTCGGTTGACTGACTTTTGTCTTCGATAGTTTCGTAGCTTTCTGTAGTATCACTTGAATGATGAGATAAATGACTATCTTCTTCGTCATCTGGTATGCTTCGTACAGAGTTTTTAGTTTGTTCAGGAATACTAGCACCGGTTTGATCAATACTGTCGTGAAATTGATTCTCAGGTTTTTCCAGGCGTGGTTTTTCTAATTCACTTGATGATTCTTCTTCCACGATTTTGTTTTCATTCCTAATGGTCTGAGATGTGCTTTCTGCTGCTGCTGGCTCGGCTAACGAAGCATCGTATTGCTCGGTTGATTCTCTTTCGTGATTTTTCTCGCCCTGACTTTCCTCCACTTTAGGCTGATAACTCTCCTCCGCTAAGTGCTTCTTTTCAGTTTGTTCCATGGAATAAAATATATCTGGAATAAACCGAATTATATCGTTTGTGACATCATAAATTTTAGGATTACTTGTTGCAGGCGTGAGGATGAAAGTTTGACAAAATCTGTATGTTGGTGTATCAGACCAGCACATCTCTCCAACCGCAAGTATCAATATGCTAGAATTGTTTGCACCGGTAAATTGAAAGTCGCATGACTCAATCTTGACTTTCACAGTTGTGACTCTTTTACTATGCCTTGTATAATATTTGTTAATGTTCTCTTTGCCTATCAATTTTATTGTTGGTAGTGTATCATGGTTGTAATCAGCATCGACTTGGTAGTTAACATGTGTCAATTCAGCTGTAGCTGAGTACAAGTGGTGAGCCTTAGATGGGTCATTATGCATCCTTTGATAATAGGTCTTCAGAAAAGCATAGCCTATTTCCTTGACGTCGATGGATGAGCTCATATTCTGCTTGGTTAAAAAATGATATCAAACTACCAATTGAATCTTTGAGATAAGTTAATGGATACCTGGCACTAAAAATTTATGCAACAACAGAAGCTTTTTTCGTCTCTATCAATCCGCCTGTTCCATTAAACAGCTGATTTACTTAACTCACTTTTTACACAAGTTGACTGACGGGATATGAACACAATCGGGAAAATTTTTCATATAGTTTTACACGAAATGTTGATCTCCCGTGATTTAAAGTTGATATTATTCACTAATAGTACATAGCTGGCACTATACATGTTCTATCTATTCACTTGTAATACCATAGATCATGTTTTTGTAGTGATTAAGTTCAAAGCCGGATTGAACACTATGGAGAGGGAGCTTCGATAGGTAAGTAAATGTCAGTAACGCAAGCAAGCTTTGGCCTGCTGTTGTAGTGAACAGAGGGAAGCGCGGAATCCCCAAATCATCTGCCATTGACTCTAAGCTATACTGAGTTTGTTGTGGTTGATTGTGTTGGTTTCCGTTACTCGTAATTTTGTTGATTAGGTTCAAATCATAGAAGTTTGGCATAAAGTTCTCAACCCACCATACATAATCCTCCTTATTATTTGGCATGGATTTGCTCATCAACATATTCACCAGAAATCCAAAATCGTAAGCCGCATGATAACTTAGCCACGTTACTTCTTTTGATAGAAGTAAACCTGAATCTATCATCACTTGGGCGAAATCAAAAGGATCGATACCAATATTTTGATGTTTCTCAAAATTAATACCTGATTTCTTTAATAGTTCTAAAGATTCTGCTGAAACCATTTCCTTACTGACATCAAAATGAAAGTTGAACTGCCATGTTGATGGAACATTATCAGGCTTGTTTCCTTGGCAATCACTCAATGAAAT
This sequence comes from Lachancea cidri, assembly GCA_030569995.1. Taxonomy (NCBI): domain Eukaryota; kingdom Fungi; phylum Ascomycota; class Saccharomycetes; order Saccharomycetales; family Saccharomycetaceae; genus Lachancea; species Lachancea cidri. The sequence continues at coordinate 68,788 of JAJLUF010000013.1, forward strand.
ACCTATTTGAACTGGATTCAAAAGATCAACATTCGCTCTCATAGTTTGATAATGATAATCATTTTTAGACCTAAAGTTTCCTATTGGTCTTGCTATTGTACCCACAAATTCTGTACTGATAGAAACAAAATTGTACTGGTCAATGAGTTTCCTTATTGTAGCAAATTCAGCATTTAAGTTATTACTCCATACATCCCTCATCATGAAATGGTTTGGAGGGGGTAGGGCAAATGTTCCAAGCAGAACGTGTCGTGGTAAGGTACCAGGGGGAGGCCCTAGGCCCGGTGCTCCTTGTGCGAGCCCATTTAACGCTGAAATTGCGGTTCCGTTCGTGTTTGTACTACTGTTTATAATGTGCTGTTGCTGTGGTTGGCCTTGTCGTTGAGAGATGGGTTGTTGTCCGAAAGCCGCATTAGCAGCTTCCATTTTCTGTTTCAATAGATAGACGTTATGCAATTCTTGGTTATTTTCAAGGCCATGTATATTTTGCATTATCCCTGCTTGCTGTTGATGTACTCTAGCCTGCGATAGCTGCGGTGAGAAAATCTGGGGTGCTATACCAGGAGGCTGTTGATGCTGTTGCGTCTGCTGTGCAAAGTACTGGTCGTTTATAGGAATTCCCTGTCGATTGATAGATTGCATTGGGAATTGGATTCCTTCGATAACTAGTAGTGTCTTTATCTATTTCAAATTTTCTCTTGCTCGGGGCAGGCTGAATTCGTCACAACGTACATCCAAACCAAACGAAAAGAAAAACTTGAACTATAATTTTTCAGCATGCAGCTTCCCCTCAGAGAAGGAGCTGTTTGTATTAACGACTCTTCTAACAATTTGAATATGCTATTCCTGCTAAATACAAAGGTTGGGCTCCTCTTATCTCCTAAAAAATTACATAATATAAGGTGACGAATGCAATAAAATATTTTAAAAAATCATGCTAGCGCATCGGTTTTACCCTTTTTGGTGGCATGCACTTCTTCAGCTGCGTCAGCAGTATCAACAGCGTCCGCGGCCGGCCTCTTCTTGTCAACCTTCTGTTCTTCTTCATCCTTTGCTTCCGTTTTCTCAGGAGGGGGAAGAAACCATGGAATCTTACCTCTGTTGAAATCATTAAGAACCTGTTTCGAAATACCACTTTCGTCAGGCTCACCACCCTTTAGAAGTCTGCCGTGCTTTCTTGCTAAAAGTTCTATAAATTCTGTAGCATTTTCCCAGCCTGAAATCTCATATGTTCTCTCCAAGTGCTTAGTTTGACATCTCTCCAAGACAGCTGGTATATATTGCTCTGGGTTCGACACATGTTCAACTCTAACAACACCTCTGAATAAAATGTCTTGTTCAGAATCTTTTGAAGAAGGGGGTACAATGCCTGGACAGTCAATCAAGAATATTCTTTTCATGAGTGTAATATATTGCCAGACCTTGGTCTCACCAGGAATTGGTGCAACTGGGCAAACCTTCTTTTTCCTTAATGTGTTAATAATGGAGGACTTACCAGTATTTGGATAGCCAATAAACCCTACGGATATCTGCTGTCTGTCCTTGTGAAGTTGCGAAAATTGGCGTAATAGCTGAATAAGAGAACCCTTACCGAAGGAATTTGTGATAGATGCATGAAATGCAAGTGTGGGACGTTCTTTTGAAAGATGTTTAACCCATGCAGCCTGTAATGATCAGTTAGTAAAAATATATCCAAGGGACTGGTGAACATTCGAACTAGTATGGAATAGAATGTAGGTGAGGATGTGGGGCTTCTTACTACGAACATAGAAACGCCCTGTAATTAAGATTACAGTTCTATGTTCAACTCTTAGAAGCCCCGATACTCTGATATTGATGGTTTATTTTTCAAAACGAAAATTACCATCTTTCTGCAGAAGCCATCCAAAACGGATGAAAACAGAAACGAGTATTATCAATCTCCCAAAACAGTAACAGATATTTTCGTAAAGTTGTTTATTCGCTGTGGAATGGAAAATATCCTGACTAGAAGTTTTGGTGCAAATATCACACACATTCTCAATTAGTAGTTCACCACAAAAAAAAAAACAAAAAAACATACAGCTACCCATGTAGGTACTAAATCACATTTATTCAGGACAAATATTAGGTGTTTATGTGGAGTTTCTTTCCTCATATAATCCTCTACAGATTTGCACCTTGTACCGAGTGGATCCCTGGCGTCCAAAACGTGAATAACAACATCAGAGGAATCAATTACTTTGTATAGTTCATTCCAGATACGCTTCGACTGACCTTTACTGAAGATATGCTCTTTGGCTGTTTCAGACCACCCCTCTTCTTCATTTTCGGTTTTACCCATCAACCCCAATGTTGTGCTAAGATCCTCATTTTCTTCAAAAGTTTTGACGTCATTCTCAGTTGACTCGACAAGTTCTTCTAAACTGGATGCAGCCACTCTAGGTTTTTTACGCTGAGCTTTGGGCCCGAACGTTTGCTCAAAAGTCTCAGTATCTAGAATTTTGGGAGTTGGAGATTCCACTGTATCCTTTTCTTCTAACAGAGACATTGGCAATTTATTACGTCTTAGAAGCACTTGATATGAGTCTTTTTGAGTGTCGCCCAAAGCATCTCTAAAATGCTGCAAGGCATCTTGAGATATGACCCTTGTATTACCGAACCAACGACGATCTGGTTGAACTCTGGCTGTAGGTATAGTAGCGTCTTGAAGGGGAGCGGCTTTGATAATATCACCTTTTTTATTACGACTAGATTTCCCTCCTTTATACATGTTCAAGAATTGAACACGTTTGCCATCTCGATAAAAATTCTCACCTTTTACCCTAAGATTACCATCTTTTGTATCTCCCTCACGAACCCTTCTTTGTTTCTCCTTTTTTCCAGTACCCATCGATCTTGTTATATTAATATCAAGCTCCAGATAGATAGTTGAGTTGGTAACTTCATATGTATAGTGATGCGATGAGCTGAAAATTTTTCAAAAATCAAAAAAGAAAGCACGGAAAAGAAATTAAGGGAAAATACGTCCAGTATGATATTCCTAGAATAAACTATGTATAACGGTGTCTAAACCCTTGGATGTTTGCTGCTTCTGATGGTCCTGGCCAGCAGCTCTATTGGTCGTCACCTTACGCTGCGTAAATGTTCTTTCAATATTGGCGTCCTTGTTGGAACTATCTTGTCGCTTCCTTTTTGATTTCACCTTATTTATCATCTTACTTCTCTCAACATTTCGAATAAATTCTGCATTCAATTTGTTAGCCTGCGATATTTCTAGTTGTAGCTTTGCCTGTCTAACATCATTTTCCTTGGCAATTTGTTCCGTTAAGTCAGCCCATTTGAAACCAGGCAAATATTTGACATTGATAATGTCATCATGATAAAAATTACCTTTCTTACCACCGATTGTGTTCCCATTAAGAGTTGAAGCGCAAAGCTTTGCATCCTTTTTCCTTATAAACTCAACCCACCCTTCCTCAAACATGGTTTTCTTGTTACCGCCACCTCTGACTCTATTTCTGAACTTCTGCTCTTCCTCTCTCTTTAAAAATAATCTGTCCACTACACCAAAGCGTGAAAGTATTTGCCTCATTTTAGCAGGTTTCATGTAGGGAGGGATTTTAGAAAGGTAAACCACGCCTGTTTTATGGTTGGTTTTCGTGGCTACCCTCAGCTTTTTTAAGTTCTGCAGCTTTTGCAATTTCAACTCTTGCTCATCAAATTTTTCCTTAGCAATATCTAGGTTGCGCTCTTGATTTTGAGGAGTATGGTTAGAATCGGTGTCTTGATCATATGTCACAGCATTAGGATTTGATGCTTTTCCGGAAGCCCTGTCTACTGCTTCTTCATCAGTATCATCATCGCTCGCATTTTCTCCAAAGAAGTCACGACCTGAAGGCTTCTTAGATTGAATCAGTACTTGGCTGTTTTCTTCCTCCGATGAATAGCCCTCTTCTAGACTACTTTGGTCGCTTTCCATTTTCTTTTCTCACAGATGAGTGTTGAACTGAGTCCTAACGAAACATTTACAAAAAATTTCAGGATCGAAAAAAAAAAAATTAAGTTGCCGCTTTAAAAGTTCGGCAAAAGATGGGCATCTCCCAAAATCTGAAGTGAAAACACACTGAACTGGCTATGATCCATTCAAGGAAAGCCGCAAAATGCAAAGACTTCCCAGTGCTCAGTGAAATGCGTGAGCAAGTATTTTTGCTGCAATGAAATATGTAACATATCTTGAAGGTCATTTGAAGCATGTGTTTAAAACAGAGAAAAGCTTTACTGTCCTTGCCTTTATTTGCTAATGTACCAAGGAGTAATTAATAAGCGGATGACTCTCCTTGAGGTCAGTTTGCTGTTTCTTTGAATTCATATCTGATTGAATTTTGGAATACGATGAATTCCCTCTTTTTTCTCCAGTCACATGCCTGAGACTTCTGTCGGTCGAAACTCTGATTAAACATGATAACAAAATTATATAAGTAACAACACTAAAAAACGACTTTCCCAACGGGAATATTCAGATTTAATCATAAAATAGCGATCAGACAGTCTCTACTTCTCGCACTCACCATACAATGCCGAATCCTTAGCATCATTTTCCTTCGGTTTCTGTTCACTTCCAGTTTCCTCGTCTAGATATTGAATTTCTCCTACTTCCTCATCAGTCACTGTAGTGAGCTTATCCTCTTTTGATTGCAAAAATCTAATAAGCACTGCAATAATTGCAGCAGCAATTGTTGTACCAATCATTGCGTAGCAACCTTTTCTGAATTTGGGAACCGTAGTGGCGGCGTAGAAAATTAGTGACCACCAAGCGTTAACGGCTCCTGAAAACATATTCATCGATGCCAAAACTATTGCCCTCTCTTGTAAATCCTTATGACACACAACATTAGCCCAAGCGAAAAAGATTGCTTGACCAGCATAGGATACACCTGCAATATACTGGGCTGCAAACATTACTGACACACTCAACGGTTTGGCTAAGATCATTATCGAAACTACCACTAATACAACGCTGATCAGTATTGCTACATGCCAGTGTTTCCTGCCTCCAGTATGATCTACATACAAGGCAGACAAATAAGTAGCAGCAATACCAACTGCATATATTCCCATTGGATAGTGATCTTTTTGGGCTACAGTATATTCCTTGAAAGCAAGCCACAACGCTAGTAGGGAATTCGATCCAAACGATTCGTTTTCTCCACCAAAAACCCATAATAGACTAAATAACCACCAGTGCCATCTACCAACTACCCTTTTGAAAACAGACCAATCCAATTTAGTATTTTCATCCCTAGGAGGCAGTCTCTTCTTTGCCATGTTCAACTCACTCTCAGAAAACAGCCAACTTGGGCGGATTTTGTCCGGCGTACCTGGAAAGCAAATAAGCCCATAAATGCAGATCGGTATTGTGATAATAAAATCGATGATGAACAGCCATCTCCAACCAGCTAGGCCATTTTTATCATCCATGTTAGAATAAATTGCACTTTGCATAAACCCTGAAAAAATTGAGCCAATCAACCCACTACTTGTAAAGGTAGCACTCCGCGTATTGATTTCCTCTTCCTTATACCAGGAACCCAAGATAAGATGGGTACCTGAAAAGGTTGAACTCTCGAATAATGCCTGGAAAAACCGAATTGCACAAACCTGTCTATATGAAGTAACTTTGTACATCCCGAGAGTTAATAGACCCCAAGCCAGGGAACAAAATGCTAACCAATAACGAGGGGGTACCTTTAGGAGCATTATATTGTTTGGAATCATTCCTACAATATAACCAACAGTAAAACATGTGTTGATGATATTGAATTCATTTCCTTTCATGTTCAAAGATTCTTTCATCCCGGAGACATAGGCATTTGAAAAATTAGTTCTGTCAACGTAATTAATCCAGTAATTTAAGCAGACATAAGAAAGAACAAAGCAGTCTATTTTCAACAACAATCTCCTCTCTTTGGGATCTAATGGCGGCTTACCCCAAAATAATGCCTTAATCCGTGATGCCAATGGAAGGGATGAATAACTGTAATCGGTTGTCTTTTGAAGGCTCATAGAATCAGTTTGAGACTCTAAGGATTCTTGGGAGACCATCTTAAACAAATTTTATGATTAATGAGACTTTTAGTGGTCAACAGAATTTCAAATTCTCCGTTAAAATAAGCATTTATATACGTTGTTTGTAAATCTCTTTAGATTGAACAACTCGAGATAGTTATCCAACTGCGCTGATCTTTTACCTACGATAACTCTCTCATCACTTCACTTCTTATCTTCAAATCTAATTTCGTAAAAAACTATAGATTAGTTTATCTCCGTACCCTTGAACGAGTTATCAAGATGCAATGCAGACCGAAAGAAATAGTACACCCCATTGTGCCAATGAAACTCATTTTTAATTGAAATTTTGAAAAACAGTAATTGCCCAGAGGGAGATGCTCAAAGGTTAGGCCCCAGAGTTTACGACTGCTGCGGTAATGACAGCGATTCTCTGCTAAAGTGGAATAACATTCAAGAATCAACAAACAAGAGTCACTTAGAATCTAAGATATAGCACTGCCCCCGAAACTAATCAATATGACACGTAAATTGAGCGCCGATATTTAATGCTATCCCATCTCCATTGTATTATTTTCGTACTAGGCAACCAATTCGGGAAATGAGACTCGAAAACGGGGAAAAAGGAGGGGTGATAATGTAATTTTCAGCACTAAATGAGTTGTCCCCTTATCAGTTGTTTGAAGGAACGCGATTGAAGGGGTTCGGAACAAGAGCACCGAGATATCCATTCTCTATTTAATGTCGTATAATCATGTTTTGTAGGCCTAATCCATTGATAATAGTAAAATGGAGCGGATGGTGTTATGGGTTCTGATCCTGTTTTCATGTAGAATGATGCTCGTATCTTCTATAAAAGGGAAGCGGTTACTTATGAATAAAAGTAAACTATCCTTGCTTATAAAATTCATAGTACTCCTGGAGTAAAGCATCTATTATGACTGCAAGCAAGTACCAAGAAATTGCAGCAAAGAAGAGAACTCAGAGGGATAGCAAGCTAATTAGTCAATGGCTTATACCTGAAGATAAACTTCCTGGCCCAGAATCAAAAGATGTATTGAATTGGCCCTCTAAATCTGGTTACTTAAGTGCTAAAGAGATTGAGATGACAGAATCAAGCTTATTGGAAATTAGTGAGAAAATCAGATCCAAAGCTTGGACATCATACGATGTAACTTCTGCATTCTGTCATAGAGCATCTATTGCCCACCAACTTGTGAACTGTCTGTCTGAAGTATTCTTTGAGGAAGGATTACAGCAAGCAAAAGAATTGGATGAGTTTTATGAAAAAACTGGTCAGTTGAAGGGGCCAATGCACGGCCTACCAATATCATTAAAAGATAACCTTAATGTCAAAGGCCAAGCGACCACTATCGGCTTTGTTGGCTTTTCATTTCAACCTCAGAAATTTGAAGAAGATTCAGTTCTAGTCAGTATCTTGAGAAGAATGGGAGCAGTATTTTGCTTTAAAACTAATGTTCCGGTAGCTATGATGATGCCAGAAACCATAAATCACATATATGGAAATACTGTCAACCCTTTCAACCGAACGGTGACAAGTGGAGGTAGTTCTGGAGGAGAATGTGCTTTAGGACCTTTGCTGGGAAGTTGTTATTGTGGAGTTGGCTCTGATATAGGAGGTTCACTGAGAATACCTGCATCAATGCAGAATCTTTTTACATTGCGCCCTTCTTCTGGTAGATTTGCAACCTATGGAGCAAGATCTGGTCTACCAGGCTTGGAATCTGTCTCTAGTGTTAATGGTCCTATTTCTACTAGATTAGAAAACCTTGAATTCTATTGTAAAACAGTTATTAATGAAGGAAAACCATGGCTTCATGACCCCAAGTGTTTAGAGATTCCTTGGAGGGATATTGATTTACCTAGAAAACTTACTTTTGCAGTATTGGAGGATGATGGAGTTGTGAAGCCATATCCAGGTATTACTCGTGGGTTGAGAAATGTGCTAGAACAACTGAAAAGCAATGGACACGAAGTTATTGAATGGGAGCCTTTACATCACGACAGGCTTCAGCAACTGATTACAACTTTCTTTTTGAGTGATGGTGGCACTCATTGCAAAGATTATGCAGCTCTTACTGGGGAATCATTTTTCCCTTATATGGAGATGTACAATTCGACTCAACAACTAAATGTATCAGAACTATGGGACCTACATGCTGAAAGAACGAAACTATGTAAGGAGTATTTGGAAATGTGGAACAAATCAGCAGAAAAAACTGCCAGCGGTAATACGATCGATGCCATTATCATGCCGGTTTCTCCATATTCTGGTGTAAGTTGTGGAAAATTCAAATACGTCGGGTATACTTCCGTTTTTAATGCATTGGATTGGGCAGCAGGCACCGTTCCAGTGTCGAGAGTTGATAAAAGAATCGATACTAAAGAAGAGAACTACAAGCCAAAGAACGCTTTGGACAGAGAGACTTACGAAAATTACATCGCTGAGGATGTTGAAGGGTGTGCAATTTCCGTTCAAGTTGTCTGCAAAAAGTTGCAAGAAGAAAAATGTGTTCAGCTCATGAAAATTGTCGCAGAAGCTGCAGGTACTCTCGAATATTGGAAAAAAACATGATTACAAAAATGATATTTCCAAGGGTTTCGTTTATTATTATCTAGTTTTGGTACATAATTTAATTACTCTCATTGGAAATAGAATTTCAGTACAATTTGTACGATTATTTGTAACCTATAAACTATTAATAACTTAGGTTATGATTATCCCTTTAAATCTACATAATAAATAATTCAAATCTATTATTCATTACTTATATATATAAATATAACGAGGACAGAAAGACTTCAACATCCAATGATTGATTTGAAATCAATTATTTTCGTAAACCAAACCCTAACTTGAACAGGCGTTAAGCCGCATTTCTCTGCAATTGCCTTACGTTCTCTTGAATTAGGAGATCTCTTTTTCTCAAATACAGATTCCAAAAAATCTCTAGTTTCCTTCGATAAGAGAGTCCTCCTTCGCTGAGAACCGCTCCGTGATGATTTTGAAGCTTCGGATCCTGCAGAACTGGGGTTTTGATTAACAAACACTTGTTCCTTAGACTCGACAACAGCATCTTGGAGTAAAGTAGCATAATTTTCATAAATCTTATCACAGACTTCTTGA
>JAJLUF010000014.1:0-42422 GCA_030569995.1 Lachancea cidri
CCTCCACGTTGCATGAACAACAGTCTATCAAACTCTTGCATTAACAAGGCAGAAGGTTGATGAATCGTACACAGAATAGCTTGACCGTGGTTGGCCAATCTTCTCATCAGTTGGCAAATAGACCATGCAGTCTGCGAATCCAACCCTGAAGTGGGCTCATCTAAGAACAGCAATAATTTAGGCTTTGCAGCCATCTCAACACCAATTGTCAATCTCTTTCTTTGCTCGACATTCAAACCTTCACCTGCTACACCAACGACAGCGTCTGAGTACTTTTCCATTTCCAAAATTTTGATAACTTCTTCCACGTAAGCATTCTTTTCTTCAACTGAAACCGATGAAGACTGGCGAAGGTAAGCAGCAAACCTCAAAGCTTCTCTAACGGTAGAAGTTTCAAGATGCAAATCTTGTTGCTGACAATAACCAATGGATCTGGCAAACGACTCGTCACGTAGATGGCCGTTGACAAATATGTCTCCCGTAATAACACCCATTGTGACTCTGGAGGCCAGACAATCCAACAAGGTGGTCTTACCAGCACCAGAAGCACCCATCAGAGCAGTTAACGTACCCGGTTTGACCCAACCATCGACTTGGTTCAAAATTCGTCTATCTTCACCCTTGATGTTGATATCATAACAAAGGTTTCTCCAATGGAAAATCGCCTCGGATTTAGAAAGCTTCACATCATTATCAGAGGAGTTGTTGTCACTTGATTCTTCAAGCAGCTTCTTTTCGTTCAAAGCCTCTACACCGGCAACATTTTCCAGGTCATTCCGAGACTTCAACTCCTTAGCCTTCTTCACTTTTCTCAAAGTAGCTTTTGTGAAAACTAAAATCTCACCACTTTGCTTTGCGCTATCATTGTATTCAGTGAACAACAAGTAGACAAATAAGAAGAAAATGGTATAAGCCATACCAATGCCGAATCCCCTCCATTTATGCTTGTGTAAGTATTGATAACTGATACGCAAGTAATCGTCACCGGAGACAAAAGATTGTCCAGCTACAGCACCGACGGAAGAGCATACATGTTCCGCCCCTGAAACATTACTATAATCATCTCCTGCTGGAATGTACTGCGAGCAACTGAAATCAACATCATGGAATTCGTTGATCATAATTGACTCGAAAATATAGGAAAGAGGATTGATGTAAGAAATCCATTTAGACCAGCCCAGCATTTTGGTTTTAGGAATAGCGAAACCAGTAAAGATCGACATGGCCAAAAGCAATATAGAAGCGGGTACCATTGCCTCTGAAAACGTCTTTGTAGCAGAACCAAGGCATCTAAAGATGTGTGACATGGTGAAAGTTCCCACGATTGTCATCAACATGTAAAAGAAAAATGCACCCGCGTTTTGCTTGAAGTTGCACAAGAAATATAATGCGATATTGAAGCATATTGAAGTGCAAATTTTTGCTGGGATTTCTGAAAGGATAGAGGCAAGTGCATCAGCTGAAGGGCGATACAGGGAATACCGCTTATGCTTTTCGGTAATTGCTCTAGCCTCGTAAAGTGCAAAAATTTCCAGTAAACATGAGAAGGCATTGAATAGTACGGCAAAAAATAATGCACCAGCACGGGAATAGAAACCAGCCGTGGTGTACTCTTTCAAAATCTTGTAAAACATGGAACCCAATATGAAAGCCATTGCCGTATTACCAATAACCTGGAAAAGTGTAACTCCTAGGTTATACTTGATTCTCAGAAAGTTTCTTTTCAGCAGATATTTTACTTGTAAACCATAGCTGACTGTGTATGGTGACTGTGGCCTGGCACGCTTAGACTGTTTAGCGTGATGAGCTTCACTCATTTGAGTTCTATTGGCATCAGGGTCTTCGCTCAAACGAGCATCGATTGTCCGCATTAACCTGTGATAGTTGTCGGATTGTTTCCAGTACGCTTCCATCTCCTTAGCGGTACTGGGAACCACTTTCCCAGCTTTGACGAATTCTTCGTTCACGATTCTCTCCGCAGGATTTGTGACGGCAGTGAGAAAGTCTGCTGTTGTTTGTCTATCGGGCGAGACGTAACCCATATCGGAGAAATATTGTTTAGCCTCATTACCAGGTCCGTAAAAAATTTGGTATCCATCGTGGAGCACACATACCTTATCGAATAAGTCGTACGCGTCTTGAGAGCATTGATAAATAGCTATCACTGCGCAGGAATTGACAAGCTGAGCGTTCGTGCGCAACGCTCTGATAAATTCTAGGGCAGTTGCTGAATCTAAACCTCTTGTGGCGTTATCCCAACATTGGAATTTGGAACCACAAATAGATACCTCGGCAATGGAAACTCTTTTACGTTCACCACCTGAGACACCTCTAACCAGCTCATTACCAACCTTGGTGTTCCGCGTGTGAGATAGACCGTAAGTGGCCATTGCGACTTCACTCACGTGACGTGCAAAAGTTTCACGATCAACACCCTGAATTCTATTAGAAGGGGTCGATAAAAGCGCGGCGGTATTCAATGTGTCGAAAACAGTAAGATGAGGGAAATGTACATCAGCTTCGGCGTTGTAAACGACCTCACCTCTGTAATGCTTTTCAATCTCGCTGGGCGTCATGCCTTCGTATGATATTATGGAATCAGCTCCCACCTTGAACCCGTGAGTGTTCGAGGAGATAGACTTTAGAAGGGTGGAACAGCCGGACCCTGGACGTCCTAACACCACCAGCAGTTCACCAGGTTCCAAGATACCGTCCATAGGTTTCAAAATATCGAACTTGTCTTCTGGGCGAGACTTACGCACACAACGGTATAAGAACTCGGCTACCTTGACAGGTAGGTTTGCAACTGTGGCCTGGTATGCTAAATCTGTTGAATCACCATACGCACGCAGATTCTTCCACGTACAACCCAACGAATAAGGCTTATAGTAGTCTGGGTCTGAATTCACTAATCTGCTCATATTCCGCACCCATGCCACGGATGAGAATTCATCAGAATTTGGATCCAACTTAGGGTCGTAACCTTCAGCACTTGAATCCATATAAACTGGGTTTAAGGCTACACCGCTGCGACTGAAAACCGACTGAAAGTCACCCATACCGTTGCCACCGGAAATCGAATTCTGACTAAGTTTCGATTGAGCTGTAAGCGTGCGAGCTAGATCACGAATCTCTCTATTCGCTGCTTGATCGATACCGGTGTATTCTTCATTGTCATCTGGGATTTTGTTAGACGACGACGCACTTGAATTTTTACTATTTGCTGATATCACATTTTCATTGAGCTTTGAGCCCATCCTATCAGGAGAGGAATTTTCGGACATAAGGTAATTGCTTGAATGCTAAATTCCTTGTCGATATCCTCTTCACGAATTCTGCTCTAATGACAGTCTACTACAGAGATCCCTTCACTTCCTACCTTTATACCACCAACCCACCTATCCTTAGTGAAGGTTTATTTGTTTTTTTTTCAGCTGTCGTTTGATGCTTCCGCGGAACCCAAGTTTATTGATTCTATTTGTAATCTAAATGCTCCACGATAAACTAAGAAACCAGCTCAGAAGTTCCAGCGAAGAAGTGGACCCTGACACCCATCAGCCACGGTTCTTCAAAAAAAAAACCTTTCCGCGGAACGTCGGCCGAGATCTTCGACGGATATAAATGGCTATATATATCTTCTAGATTATGTCGCAAATCATCTCTGGCACGTGCTTCTCACGTGATGCTCCACAAAAGCTGCGCCAGCGCACTTTTCACGAAACTGTCATTGGCACCTCTACCACAACCATAATCAATAGACTAAGAAGCATTACTTCCGATCAGGTCTTATTATCTGTTATTTTTGCTTCTTCTTTGCGATGAGTATATTTCTAGAATCACCTGCTGATCTGGATCTAGATGGCGTTGAATCTCACGTTCTCGGGCAGAGCTCAGAGCTCGCCAGTCCCGTACAGTTCATAAAAGAATACATAGAGCAGACTCTCAATACACCGCCGGGCCCAGCCATTGGGGTGGTGGTTCTGCACTACAAGAGGCAGCGGCTCATCCAAGAGATCGTCGAGTCTGAAGCTGAGTACGTTCATGCGCTGGGGATTCTTCAGAACTGTTTTCTGGACGTTCTGGCGATCAACGACTACATGCCCATGAAGATGCTCAACAGCGTGGTGGCACGCATTCGCGCCCGCCATGCGATCTTCAGTCGGCAACTCAGCCAATTGGTGGAAAGCCGCGTTAAGCGATTTGACGATTCCTCGGAGATGCGGTGGGACGATCAAAACTTGTGGTCTTGGGATCAACTCGAACTCTGCCAGCAACTGGCGCAGTTGATTGCAGGTGATGTCGTCCAGATCGAACAATATCGTAATTATTTCTACCATTACAACCAGATCAGCGATATGCTGTCCCATATGAGCCTCACAGGGCAGGACGGCTTGTTGTTTGCCATTCTGCTCAAGATTGAGCTCTGTCTCCCCAAATACTACATGCAGACTTCTGCGCGTGGATACAAGCGTGACTTCTCGTTCCGGGCCATGACGCAGTTTCCCATCAATAGAGTCGCCAAGTACCGACTTTTTCTAGAGTCCATGGTGCTGCTTACTGAGAGGCCTTCGGCTACCGACATACAACGTTTAGGAGAAGCGGAGTGTCAGGACTTGGCCTCAAAGATCAAGACTTCTCTGGAAAATATGCACCAAATACTGTTACGTATTGATGAGCCAAAGTGCGATGACAGGAAAGACCCAATCTTGTGTTTAGTGCAAATGCGGTTAAATTTTCCTTTTCCTGAAGAACGCATCCCAGTCGAAGCTATGGGCCATTGCTATCTAAGAGGGTGCCTGGCAGTGGTGTGGCCAGTTGGTGAGAATCCAATTTTTTCAACCAATTCTCACAGACGATCAAGGTACTTTAACAACTTTCATCGACACAAAAAGTCAGTTCAACTGTTTCATGAGCAACTCGGTGCGTTCCTCTTCAAATCATATCTGGTATTGGCGACAGTTTCGCTCCCGACGGCCCAATATCCGTATCCAAACTGGACAATTAAATTTGCGTTGCGGTTGGCGAATTGCAAGCTTATCACTTCACTATCTAATGACTATGGGTTGCAAACAGCGCACAAATTCTCACTGAAGATTCAGTTCGAGTACGATTTTAAGATTTGGGAAGTTCTTCTCGTGTGTCGGAAGGAAACGGAATACACTATCTGGCAAAGGGAGCTTGATTTATTCATAAACGTGGTACACGGTCCCCATCAATTCGGTAACAGCAGCGATGTCGACATGTCACAGTCGACCTTGGAAAGTACGCTTCATTTTAGCGACTCTACCACATTCCCAGAGCAAATGGTACCCTGGGTGGCTTATGACGAGCACCTATCCGGAAGGCTGGACAGAACGCGATCGATCAATAGACGGGAAAGACGCACGAACGATCCGTGTTATAGTTGCCAAAATGTGAATGTAGAGGTGGTTTATAAAGAGTTGGGAGAAGGAGTTCTACCTCCTACCACTTGGTCTCTTAAGAGTGGCCGTTCTGATCCGAAAACCGAATATAATCTGTCGATAGCAGCTGTTAGAGCTGTTCAGCGAACAGTCTACCAGGACTATTTGGGTAAAGGACTGATATCTCCATTAGATGATAAACCCCAGACCATATTCCATGCTGAAATAACTAGCGTGGAAAGAGTGCAAGTAGAAATGTGCATGCAAGATGTATGGAGTGAGATTATTCCTAGGATCACTGCAGACATGCCATGGCTATTGACCAAGCCAAATGGAGTTCTCGGGGCGGATGGAACCGTGATCCATGGAATAGGCTCTGATATCGCCTGGGGCAATTCGACTGATGGCCTTTACACCAGTCCGGTAACCAATGCCGGTAACCCTGGTTCATGCACTGTTCCCGCCAAAACTCCGACGATCCGTTCCACAAGGTGGTCGATCAAACGTGTGTTCTCACGGAGAGCAAGCACCAAGACCTTGGCTAATGTTCCATAATTAAGTAGAGATTGATTGACTTTCAAACTTCGCCCCGAAACTTGGTTCGCTTAGCATATATAGACAGGAAACTGTGCCTGGAGATTGTTGGAACTCCAGCAACTATTAAGATCGTACCAAATTCATTGACATTTCTATTTAAACATGCAAAATTTTAACTAAACGACGATTACTATTATGATGCTAAAAGAGCGATTTAATAGGTTGACATGGAATCGTTGGTGGATGAAAACTTGTGGCTGTTGACATTGCCCTTCCCGTTAACAGACCCTTCTCTGAGGATTTTGTCAATGGCCTGCTCGATTTTGGTACCCTTACCGAATTCGTTTTCCAGTTGAGCTTTCGAGGCCTCACCAAATTCACCTTCTGAACCTTCACCTTGTCTGTTGGTAAAAACCTTGAATACACCAACAACTGAAGTTAGATTGTTGATGGAAGGAGTTTTTAGATATTCCTCTACTTCTGCCTCTGATTCCACGAAGATTACGAAATCCGTTTCTTGACCCTTGTAAAAGTATTTGACTGCTGACATGATGATTAATTTATTTTAGAATATGCTGTATTGTTAAAACTTGAAGTTTTTAATGATAGAGAGAAGAAAAGAAGATTGTTACCAATATCTGGCTAACCTACAGTTTATATACATTGAGATCATTCCTTTACCGACAATCGGAACGGCTGAGCATCTGCTTTTTCGAGAACAAATATGGTTCTTGTTTGCTTTTGCTTAGCTCATATCATTTGCTCATAGCAAAAGGATCAACATCTTTTATAATACGTCAGAGGAACGATGCTGTAGCTGAAAAAAAATAGCCGGAATGTGCCGTTCAACATTACGTAGATTGGCCCATGAGGCGTTTACTGTTAGTTACATCAGTCTGAGAAGCGTTGAGCTTGGTGAGAGTTCCGATAGGCTACGTGGTTGACGTAGTTGACGTAGTGCAGGTAGTTTACGTAGTGTAGGTAGTTTAGTTAGTGAACGTCAGGTGACTGCTTCGATCGCTGTTACTTGACCGTGGTTTTTGGTAGCTTTGACCGAATGAGAGATAGACAATAAATCTTAAAGTTTATCACTCACTTTCTCAGTTAGAATGGCGGCCATTGTACGTAGTTTCACGTCCAAGAGCGTCTCGTTATAGTCGCAGCTTATCTGCCCTCTTTTTTCGTTGTTTGCTTAGTACTTTATCATTTCATCTACTCCGCTGCATGTAAGATTTACACGTGTATCGTTGGGCGCAGCGTTGGTCGTAGCTTGTCTCTCTGCAACGTGGGTGCGTGGAACTCGGATTTGGTTGTAAATATGAGGCAGCTAACGCATACGAAGGAACGACGAACTTGTGTTAAAGAATGTCGCTCGCTGAAAAACTAGAATTAAAGACAACAAAGAGTGCTTTCTTTGGTAAGACCAGGCCGAACAGCCAGATACTAGACCCGGAGCCGGGATTTCGACGACAGTTCGATTTGGTATGTGTAAATGCGCTCAGAATTCCAAGATTTCTCTGAGATCATCAAGCACTTTTTTTTTTGGGCTGTTCATGACGTCCAGGCACCAAAGAGATCTTTTAGTTGTATCGTATGGTATCTATGTGTCCAATTGCTTGAGGACAGTGACGCTCGAGACCTATGCTTTAGTAACCAACTTTTTGCAGTCCTAGCTTACATAAATTGGTGCCTAAAACTGAGTACATTCTTGTATAGGACTACAGTAGAGGAAAGTCACTTATTGAAGCTCAATTTTTCCCGATTCCAAATTCAAGTTCCTTATAGATATCATTTGATATCTGTTCGACGTGTTGGCTGCTGTTGGATGTAGTTGGATGTAAGCCTTATTCACACTTCAAAAACTCGCTATTGACGAATAAATGATCACGAGGTTTTGTTCCAAAGACTACGTTACTGAAAACCGCCGAATACACGCTTATAGTTATCTCTCTTCTTGCTTACAGACGCGAGTTATTACTATACTGTTAATTCTACATAGCGCTGTGAAACCCAAGAAGTCGTACTAGATATTATTTTAGTCCAAAAATGAAATCCGTAAGCTCCGTATATGATGTACGCTAAAAAAAAAACTGTCCAGGGAATTTGACGTAAATATTACGTAAATACTGAGTCGCCTAAATAACTACCATTCTTGAAACCTAGTCCCGCAACCTCAGGGTATTTCTTCCTTTTTTAAAAACTACAAGTTTGAGTCTCCGCTCAACTTGTTATGATGTTACGTGTCTACAAAATACTCGATCGTAGAATTATGTACAGGCTTAGTCGTAGTAAAAACCATTTGCAATGAATCGTATCATGAACTCATCTACGTGTTTCGTGCCCTCGTATTCGTCTTCCGATATATCATCTTCTTCTGAGTTGTTTGCACCACCAGCGCCTTCGTGGAAGTCCTCGTTGTCGACCTCGACCTCTCTCATTGCCAGATTTGCCGCTTTCACATCGTCTTCATCCTCTGCCTGTGCAAGGAGCTTTTCCAACTTACGCGGGTCTTTGGTAGCCGCGTCGTCCTGGAGCAGCAAGGGTTTGTCACTGGCTGGAGCGTCAGGTACTTCTGCACCAACCAAATCCTTGACAGAAAGTTTGGTAAAGTAATCGGTAGTGAAATCACCGCGCTGAATAACGACATCATCTAACTCACGCTTTTGATTTGCCTTTTTCAAAATGTTACTTTCAATTGTGTTCTCACTAACAAGTCGATAGATGTGTACGTCACGTGTCTGGCCAATACGATGACAACGATCCTGGCATTGCTTATCCATCGCAGGATTCCAATCGGAATCGTAAAATATCACAGTGTCAGCACCTGTTAAATTGATACCCAAACCACCGGATCTACTTGATAGTATGAAAACGGTGATTCTTGGGTCGCTATTGAATCGCTCGGTTAAAATTTGTCGGTCTTCGATCTTTGTTGCACCATCCAACCTCATGTAAAGATATCCATGATAGTTTAAGAACAACTCTAAGACATCCAGGACCTTTGTCATTTGAGTGAAAATAAGAGCTCTATGTCCACCATCTTTTAGGTCCCGCAGCAATTGTGCTAGTTTTTGTAGTTTACCACAGTCATATTGTAACAGCGACTTATCCGGAAATTCAATTGCCAATTTAGTTTGTAGTTGGTGGAATGAATTCTTTAGGTGCATCATGTCGTTCCTCAAAAACCTTTTCGTGGTAGGATGGAGAGAGCTTTCATCATTCAGGCCCACCGATAAATCCCTATTGTCTAAGGTAACTACAGGTGGTGTTAGAACTGCAAACTTTTCAATCATACTGTTGTAGTCTTTGACTCTGGTTTCTAATGGTTTGATAGCTTCATGTCCGAAGTCAAGATCTTTATTCATTTTGGTATCAATTTTCAAGACATCTATCAGATTTTTTCCATAAACAGGCTTCCTTGAACATCTCATGCCGTTGATATATTTCAAAAATTCGAGATTAGCGATCATACTTTCATATTTTTTACCAACAAAACTTTGATAAAATTTAGAAATGTCTTGGAAGTTGACAGGAGAAGTAGCTGCATCTTGGGCTAGTTTTGACTCAGCCTCCTCCCGTAATCTTGATACTTCTTCTGTAAAGTCACGTATGCATTGAGATTTCTTGACACTTTGTGAATAATTTGTTGTCATGAAAAAGTCATTAGCACTGAAGTTTAAACTTAATGCATTGAAGTCAACTATGCTATCGTGGTCATGTGCGTGCAACTTTCTAAGTATCAGACTATTCACATCTGCGTAATCGCGTGCCACGCATCTTGGAATTGCAAAGGAAGTCGTTATCGGTCTGACTTCGAACAGATCAGGATGATTACAGACTTTTCTCAATTGCATCAGACAGTTGATGATTGACATGAAATTACCACTTGCGAGCGTCTCCTTCGTTTGTGCTTTCGACATGAAATCATCATAAAGAAATCTTTGTCTTTTGGACAAACGACAGTAAGTAATGTGCTCGTACTTGGCTGGCATTTGCTTTTCAACATCCGCTTTTAATCTTCTCAATAGATAAGGCCTTAAAACTTGATGTAGTTTTGCGACAGTTTTCCTGGTTTCTTCATCCTGTTGGTAACTCTGGCCCGTTTCGATAATTTTATCGACAGGACGTCCAAACCATTGCTGAAAAGCATCAAGGTCGGCAAAACCCTGAATACCTCCCTTATTCCCAACGCTAGTTTGAGGCATAAGAAAGTAAAGCAAAGACCACAATTCTGCCAAATTATTTTGTAATGGTGTACCTGTCAACAGTAATCTTCTTTCAGTGTTAAAGTTGAGAAGCGCTTGCCAACGAGTAGACCTAAAATTCTTGATATTATGCGCTTCATCCAAGATCATATACTGCCACCTCTTCCTTTTGAAGGAATGTTGATCGTGTACAACTAGCTGATACGATGTAATACAGACATGGAAAGCATCAGGTTTGTTCCAACCTTTTCTCTTCTCCTTTCTTTGCTGTGGAGACCCATAATATGTCAACACTTTGAAGCCGGGAGCAAATCTCTTAAATTCCATTTCCCAATTTAATAGTACAGATGTTGGAACAATAATCAAATGTTGACCCCAGTTGTGTTTCTCACAAGCTAAATATGCCAGAAGAGAAATGGTCTGGATAGTTTTACCAAGTCCCATTTCGTCCGCGAGAATACCGTTGGTCTTGTTATTATAAAGTGATGCTAACCAATTAAGACCTTGTTTTTGATATATTCTTAAAGTTCCTCGCAGAAGAGAGGGTAAAGGCACATCAACTACTGAGAGAGGGTTATCTTCCGATTTCTCTTCATTAACGGAATCAGCAGTCTCCAATTCGGTCTCCATAGGTTTTACTTCTGAATCTTCATCTTTTTTCATTTCGCCATCCACAGATGTAACATCACTATCATGAGAATGATCATCACTTGGTTCGGAACTGGAATAATCTGATTCATCTTCATCATCCTCATTTTCGATATTGCCAAACAGAGTGGCAAGTCCAGTAGTTTTGGGCTCATCTTCAGAAGTAACGCCAGACCCTTCATCCTCTTCTTCAGATGAAGGTTCAGAGTCTTCGCTCAAAGAGCTTGAACCGTTATCTTCATCTAAGATCTTGAAAGACTTTTCTGTAAGGTTTTTATCCAACTCTGCTTTTTCGCGTTCGGATATATTGAGATGTTCCATCGTATCAACATCGTTATCCGAACTTCTAAGGTTATCCGGAGAACTTCGTGTATCATCGTCATCAGTAATTCCTCCAACATTTTCATTACCGTCTTTATCTGAACTTATGTTCGCGTATTTTGCTTGTAGCTGTTCAACAGATAGACGAGTGTCGTCTTCACCCGCGCTGAATCCTTCAGTATTGTCTGAAGACGAGCTAGATGTTAAAGACTCACTGTCACTGGTACTATCTTCATTTTCGCGTATGTCAGATGCGTCGCCCTCTTCTTCGACATCAGTATTAGTAGTTGTTCTCTTTAGTTGTGCTCCCAACAATTGTGTGCTTTGCTCCAGCATCTTACTTAGATTCTCTTTGCCCTTGATTTTTTTCAACTGTTCTTCTTCGTCTTTTTTGAGTACACGGTATGCCTTTTCTGCTAATGCCCATCTTTTCTTTACAGCTTGCATAGCCATTCGAGCCAGATTCTTCATTCTTCTTTCTTCCTCCTTTTGCTTACGCTCTTCAGCCCCTGCAACATGCCTAAAATGTTGTTCTATCATCTGAGACACCTTACGTGCCCGCGCGATGCGAGCTTTTCTTGAATCTTGAAACATCTTACTCATAACTATTCCCTGATTGATGAGATGATCTTGTAGAGTATACAGCTGCTGCTCTTTATAGAAATGAGTGATTGGTTCTGGTTTATTTGATTGAGCTCCGGTGGCATCTTTGAGGGTAATTGCTTTCAGAGACTCTGTCGCAGGATCATATTGCAGGACCCCATTTTGTAAACCTTTGCGAATGCCTGCAAAGACACTGCGTTGGCCTTCAATATATCTGTTGTATTCATCAATGGTTATATCTTCGTCTAAAGACTTGAAAGAATCCAGGAAATCATGTAATGATTCATGTTCGGGCTTTAAAACATGCAGAGGATTGGTAACCGTTTGACGGGGAGGATTGACTACCAGCTTAATACGCGGCCTCTTTTTCCTCGTTTTTTTAACTTCAACCTCCTCTTCTTCGGAAGA
Source organism: Lachancea cidri (assembly GCA_030569995.1). Classification (NCBI taxonomy): domain Eukaryota; kingdom Fungi; phylum Ascomycota; class Saccharomycetes; order Saccharomycetales; family Saccharomycetaceae; genus Lachancea; species Lachancea cidri. The sequence goes on from JAJLUF010000014.1 coordinate 12,125, forward strand.
CGTTGTAAAATAAAAACTATCTTCTTCATCGGAACTATCCTGTTTATTTTCGTTTTCCACTGGTTTTTCCGGAATTAGGTCGCTTCTCTCTTCAATCTTAACTGTTCTAGACGAAGTAGGCTCCGCCTTGACTATTTTCCTTTTCTTTGCTGGCATCGTATTCGTTTGTGTATGCTGTATCTTGTACTTTTTACCCTCTAACTGACATCGCAGTTCATCATATTTCTCATCAACCATAGAGTCCACAGTCTGTACTTGATCATCAACTATGGAGCGCTCATCTCTCACATGGCGCTTTCGTATTCTCCTTGCTGCATTACTTTCTTCGATGCGGTCTCCGCTTGTTGATGTTAGAGCTAAACCGCTCTTTTTGACAAAGCTATCGAAGCTTTCTGATGAGTTTTTGAAACTGGGATCGAACTCTAATAAGGAAGTAAACTCATGAAGATGAAACAGCTCGTTTATCAGTAAATCATACCTGAACTTCAGGTCTGCCAGATGTTCTTCGTCTGTGGGTGATATAGTCATCGTTATTTAAAAAATTAGTACTCTGCGTTTAGAAGCATTTAGGGTAAGGAATTGGAAAAACTGATAATACAGCTAGAAACTTTGTTCTTCAAAGTTTTGATCCACGTTATTTTGAGACGAATCAGGTGCTGATAAGTATCTCTTTTGTTCAAAAGAGTATTGTTATTTTCGTGTCTGTGGAGGGCTTCTTCTCTGGTGGCGGAAAAAATAGGGAGGCAGATTCTGAAAAATTTTCCATCAAATAATTATTCGTCTCAAATGTCATCAAATTGCAGATGGCAAGTTTTAACATAGCTTGAAAGAGACATCAGGGGAGAAATACATGAGTATTAGAATATCAATCATTTGGAGTTTTCCTTAAATGCCTCTAAGCAGCCATATGTAGTTCCTGGCATAAAAAAGCTTGTCAAACGTGTGGCCAGCAATATCAATTGTAAAATTGTGAAGCCCCAAACGCTACGTTGGAGTGACCACAATTATAGCAGTTTTGGAAGTCTACTATTCTCTTGACGATACCGCTTAGCTGCCAGTAGGTGGTAGTGCCTTTCTCAATATAAGGCGAATAAAATTACAACGGTTGAATATTAGCGAGCAGAGCTCACATCTATGATTTGGCCTTACGCTCGTGGAAGGTAAAGAATATTCTTGTAGTACGTATTCTCAAAAGTTCACACCTCATGTATCGATGACTACCGTTAAAATCCTAATTGGCAAGCTCGCAAATCACAAGAGGTGGATGATTAGTCGGAATACAGTTAAACCAGCGAGTTGCTTAACTAATGGAGAAGTGCACATTTTTTAGGTCTCATCGATATTTTTACTTGAAGTAGTGGTTGTTGAATCCCTTCCTTTTTGATGCACAGTACAATCGCAATTACTTTAAATGAGTAGGAAGCTCCCTTTTCTGAGTACGACTCGATACATTTTCATCATGACCTTTGTCTTAAAACTGCTATAGTACGGAAGGTATCAATCATGGCTTAAGGTAATCATTCGTCGCTCAGGTTAATATACGTTCAGCCTGGTGCTTAATTCAGTGTCCTGCTTTTCCTAGGATATGATAACGGCACGACGAAACTCAGACTTACTTTTAATGCTTTTTTCTGATTCACCTGCTCTCCTTAGTATTCTCTTCCGAGGAGCACTAAGGACATCGGTTTATAATATTAATACGCGGGAACAGCAATCCACCTTGAACATGGTAAATTTTCCGGAAAGTACGCCCCATAGAATATGGAAGATGGAGAAATAGGTAGCCACAAATTTCTTAGAACTAGAAGCTTTAGAACACTGCCACCCTATTGCTATCTTAATTTGATGTCATTTGGAGACTTTTCCTGCTAATTGTCACTTGACATAAATTTATATTTTGAATTCACGTTGGAAACAATTATCTCTGTTCAAAAACTTACTCTGGCCTCAAAGCATAAATACAATATGAAAAAACAACAAATGTATACTGACAAATAAGTGTACCATAAAATATAGAGAGCCAAGGAAACTCTAATTATCTAACGTGACAATATTATGAATAGTTTCACCAAACGCCAAATAATATAAATTAAAATGGTTGAATTTTACGTCAGTAAATACTTGTATGGTATTGTCGTAATAATCAATAAAATTTGCGGTCTCAGTTATTGCTCTATCCTTCTTTCGCTAGCTTTGGATAATTCACACTTCTTGACAAACACATTTATATTTTTGATTATCTTTGACCACTGGGTGTCGCAACTTGTATTAGGCCAAACTTTATTAATGATAAAAATAATGCGACCAACAATACAAATTCAATTAAAAGCACACAGAATTAGAAAAGAAGCGAGATGGAAAAGGAAAAGTGGACGATTCTTTTCACCACTGTTCTTACTCTCTAGTCAGTCTCTTAAGGCTTAACATGTCAAAATTAGATTTACCTTAAGATATAAGTGAGGTGACATGAAGATGGGACGACATTGCTATCTAGACAACCATCACAGACTCAGTTGAGCAATAGTTCAGATTATATTGCCGTAATACAGGTACAATTTTAGTTATGCAGTTTTCTAATTAAACGTTAAACTACTTGTGCGTAAATTGGACCGTTTGACCGCTGCCATTACCATCTCATACTAGTTAGTTATTCTGAAATTGGCAATAACCTCTCACGAAAGTATGTCATATTAGTGTGTCAATAACTACATCCTTTCAATAATAACATCCGTGATAGTTTAGTGGCTAGAATTCGCGCTTGTCGCGCGCGGGACCGGGGTTCAATTCCCCGTCGCGGAGTTTTTTTGCTGCCACTAAGCAGGCCAGTATCAAAGATACTAGCAGAATGGAGTGCTTAAATTACGAGTTTGAATGTGGAAGATGACAGAATGTCGACATACCGTTGGAGGGGTCTCTTGATGATATACGAAAATCAACTAAAAATGATGAGAAAACGTATGAATGATTGTGAAAACATTATATAGGAGTTATAACTAACTCCATTCGAGAATAAAGATAAGTTTTAAATTGTTAATAACATAACGTGAAAGGAAATGCTTCGAGTATGATTAAGTTCAGAAAATTCATTAGCTAATACCGTAAAAGAAGGCAGCGGGCAGGAAAAACATGATAAAGACAGAAGAATTGATACAAACTTGGAAGTGCAGAAAACCAGAATACATCCCACCTTATGTGTACAGCACGTAGAATCGGTGTAGAAGGGGAAGAATAGGAAAAAAAAACAAAAAATATTAATAAAAAACAAGAAAACATGGGACCAAAAACCAAATTGAGTGAGTGATGCAGAATCAGGCAAAGATGAATCCATTGCTACCCCTTTCCAACCTATCAACTGTTTCAGACTTTCTCTTGACAAACACATCGTTCCCTTGAACCATGATTTGAGGGTGAGAAGGTGTGCCATTCACTGATCCACCCTCAAATTGTTGGTGAATTTGAGCAGTGCTTCCAGTGGCAGTGGATGAGGGGGTAGAATAATTTGGAACATAATTAAAACCATTATTAGATGACGCCGAGTTCATAGATAAAGCGCTATAGTCCAAATTGGTTATTCCCGCTAGTAAGGAACTCGAGGAAGAAGTGTTAGTGTTATAGATCGAGTTCATAGATGAAGTTTGGGACATTGGCATATAGTTGCCACTTAAAGTATCCCAAGTTGAGGAATATCCATATGAGGTTGGCATTACAGGTTGTGGTTGATAAGGTTGCTTTTGCTGCAGCAATTGCTGATGGTGTATTTGCTGCTGCTGCTGCTGTTGTTGTAACTGTGACTGTTGCTGTAACTGCGGCTGCTGCTGTAACTGTGACTGTTGCTGTAACTGCGGCTGCTGCTGTAACTGCTGTTGTTGGAGAGCTGAGGCAAATGCATGTTGCATCGCAGCTGCTTGTTTCGCGCTTCTACCCCAAGACAATCTAATCCTTGAATTTCCAATTGGGAAACCTTGCATTTTCGCAATTGCAGTTTCTGCCGAAATTCTTTCAACATATTGCACAAAACCACATCCTTTACCGACTGGGATCTTGACATATACGATTGATCCGAATGGCTGGAAATAAGAACGTAATTCGTCCTCTGTGACTAAAGATGATAAACCACCGATAAATACGGTAGTGTTATTTGGGTCCGTGAACTGAGTGACAGCAGGTTGCTGTTGTACAGGATAAATGAACTGGGATTGCAATTGAGAGGGCGCCATTTGGTGCGATTGAGGATGTGGCAGTACGGATTGTTGCTGCTGCTGCTGCTGCTGCTGTTGTTGTTGCTGTTGAAACTTCGGCCTGCTTTTCGAGGTCGTGCTCACACGGATAGCTCTCCCATTGAGGAAAACTCCTTGCATTTCCAACAAAGCTCTTTGCTGTTCAGATTCATGACCAAACTTAACAAAACCGTAGCCTTTAGAAACACCTGTTACTTGATCGAAAACAATTTTTGCATTTAGGGTTGATGCATAGCGAGAAATAAACAGCTCAAATAGTTGCGACTCGGTAACGTTAGGTGCTAGATCGCCAACAAAAATGGAGAATTCGCTTCCGGGCGTAGTCGCAAAGGAAGCCCAATTCAACTTTAAAACCTTGTTCGGAGCAGTGGGAATGGGTAAGCCATTTTTCAATAGCGCGTTAGAAGCGTTTAGATGAGAGGGGAATTCCACAAAACAATAGCCAGAATTGGCCGTCGAAACTTCGGCATTCCGGATCATTTTGATCTGCACGTTTGGTTCGCCCATGGTAGCCCAAATAGACCTGATGGCAGTTTCATCCCAATTCATGTCTAGATCTCCCATGTACAGCTGATTTGAACGTGGCTGTAAAGACTCACCGGATGGCGAGCGTGCCCGTTCAGGCTGTTGGTGCGTATAGTCTCCATTCATATTGTTGATAGATGCGTAGTGAAGTGAATTAGGTGATGAGCTGAATGACATTTGAACCTGCAAATGTAGCTTATTTTATAACTCCTGGAAACGAAGACCGTAGTAATTATCGAAGAAACAAACACGAATGAATAGCTTACAACTAACGTTTTTAGTGTTTTCCTTGACAACCGAAATTCGCCAAAAATATAAAACAATTGAAAAGGGCAACAATCAACAACCAATGGTTATGTACACGGTGTAAAAGATTTCACCGACGGTAAAGAGTGAATGAGCGAGATAATTAATGGAAATAGGTCTTACTTGGACTTTTAATTGCTTAAGCAACCTTTCTCTTCTATTCTCTTTCGATGTTGTTGTTGTTCCAAGACGAGATCTCAGGGGTAATAAGATTTTTTCTGAAGTTTTTATAATGCCGAATAAAGCAACGTGCCGAGAGAACAAATCTGCAATGCCATTCCTACCAGCAAAGCTCAAATCCCCCCCCTACATATACATACTATTACTCTAAAAGTGATCAATACTAACTTATATCAACGTAGTACAAGGGGACTAAACGGCAAACAAATACCGAATCGTACTGTAGCTTGACAATCTGTAGCGAATAATATTCTCGAGCATCACTGTTATTGACAGCATTAAACTTTAGGTCAATTGTAGAAAGAACATTCTAAATACTGGACTTTGGAGTTTAGAGATCATCTTAAATGTGCCTTATCCTCTCGACGGTACACAATTCTTTCATCAAGAAGATATTCCAGACATCGCCGTGGCTATTCATGAATTTTGAGATCTACGGTTGGGATTTTCACGATGATGGGAGTTAAGTTAATGTTACGGATAAGTTTTGCTCTACATTTTAGAGATGAAAACAGCTATCTTGCGCATACTCTCGATCAGCTGAAAAAATTTCCTGGACACTTGATGCGAAGTTTTGTAACGGTGCTTACTGGTTGCAAAATCTAAGTTTGAACAAAATATACTACAATTGCTTTCGTCCCTGTTCGACCCAAAATTTTTACAGCTATGAATCCCTTGGTATGGTCATTAGAATCACAATTACGAGATGATTTCTAATTCCCATATCAATGACCGCGAAGTTCTTAGATTTGGATGTCTTTTCCCTTGGGTGGGTACCCTTTTGCTCTCTTTCAGAATCAAAAAATTATCGGCCTGCCGCGAAGCATGCACGAATTTCGAGCACTAGAACATAGTAGAGTAAGAACTTGAAGCGATATTTTCAGATGCTTCCATTTTGATAGGAAAACCTGTGTTTGAATTTTTATTCCCTGATTTACGGCCTTTGAACTCTGACAACAATTGGTAAGCGTCGTGTTCTTACTGGAAATCTTCGTTCTGAAGGTTTCTGAAATTCCTCTCGTATGTACTACATTACTCTTGTGGATTTTAGTTATATAAGGATGCCTTCGTGATACGTCGCAATTGCTGGAAAATAGGTAAGTTCACAAACATTTCTGGTTTCCAAATTAACGTATAGAGGTAGGGTGCTGTTCCACTATATCTAATAGAGACAGTTATTTGAAATATTCATTTGGCAAGCTATTAAAAATTCAGCTTGCTAAGATCATGTCGTCTATGAAGTAAGCAGGATGTCGAATGCGGAAATGATCAAAAAGAATCGACGAGGCTTTGGTGAGCCTTCAAGCCTAGGCTGTTGAACCGACATGCATATGGGTACCCCATAATACATGGATTCGTCAGTTTCCTAAGTATATACAGCCAGAATTTAGGTTTGGGCTTTGCTGTTAGATGCAGCTCAGATTTTTCTGTATGGGTGCGACCCGAATTTTTCAATTAGGCGTGGCGCCTTTGTCTTTTTTGTCTTCACAACGTTTAGGTCTCTCTGTCTTCACAGTCTCCTAATAAATCTTATGGCCCGACAGCACTAATCGGACCTTAGTTCCTTCTGGGGAAGCTACGTTCGCCATAGCACCTTATTGCACGCAATAAACCGATGGAATTCTAAATCGTATAGAAGAAGTGGTCTTATACATGTAAAGATCAGCCACATAGTAAAATATATAAAAGGCATTACACAAGTGAATCAATTGGTTCTCCCAAGCTTATAGAAGACAGGCAGTACCCATAACGAGCAGGCTCAGTAAATAATGACTTCGAATGATTCAACTAACGGAAACGACCTTAAAAGAGTCAAGAAGAACAAGAAAAACTTGATCATAAATGCATTTCTGATGGGATCTCCAGGGTGCCAAACCATTGGAAGTTGGCGCCATCCTGATGATAGATCTGAAGAATACATGACTAATCCAAAATTTTGGACAGACTTGGCCAAGACGTTGGAAAAGGGAAAGTTTCACGCTGTCTTTTTCGCAGATGTTCTCGGGCCTTACGATGTTTATAAAGGGCCAAGCAATATTGGACCAGCCGCAAAGGCTGGGTCGCAATGGCCAATTCTTGACCCAAGCTACTTTATCCCTCTTATGGCTTCAGTAACTAAAAATTTGTCATTTGGTATGACTATTTCAACGATTTCTGAGGAACCATATCATTTATCAAGAAGACTGGGAACCATTGACTTGCTTACAAATGGCCGTGTTGGCTGGAACATTGTAACTTCATATTTGGAGAGCGCTGCAAGAAACTTGCTGAATGGTGAAGAACTTCCTAGTAATAAAGACCGCTACGCGAAAGCTGAAGAATACGTTGACGTCGTTTACAAGCTGTTCCTAAGTTCCTGGAGAGATGGCGCTGTTAAAATTAACAAAAAAGAGGGAATCTTCACCGAGCCAGAAGGTTTGAGACACATTCACCACAAGGGTGAATTTTTTGATGTGCTAGGTCCAAATATTACTCCACCAAGTAGACAGAAACTTCCCGTTATAATTCAAGCCGGTACTTCTCCCAAAGGTAAAGAACTTGCCGCGAGAAACGCCGAAATTGTCTTTTTATCTCAATTGACTCCGGACAAACTCGTGGAACCTATTAAGGAAATTAAAGGAATTGCTCAGGAGAAATTCGGAAGAGACCCTTCCAAGATCAAGTTTCTTGCCTTGGCGACGGTTGTTCTGGGCGACACCCATGAGGAAGCAGTAGAGAAAGTCCGTAATTTCAAAGAAGAATTTGGCGATTTGGACGCTGCAAAGGCCATGTTTTCTGGTTGGACCGGTGTGAACTTGGATTTATTCGGAGAAGATCAACCTTTGGAAAATGTTGAGCATATGGCTGTTGCGTCTTCTATCAAGAGATGGTCGGGCCAACATCCAACTGTTAAAAAGTGGACCAAAAATACTATAGCCGATACTATCCTTGTTGGAGGAAGTGGTGCATTATTTGTTGGAACCCCAGCTGAGGTTGCTGATGAACTTGGGAGATGGGTTGATGTTTCTGATATTGATGGTTTCAATCTAGCCTACACGATACTACCTCAATCCTATGAGGAAATTTCAGAGAAGTTATTCCCGGAACTGCAAAAACGTGGTTTGTTTAGACACGACTATCCTAAATCAGAGAATCCCGGTCAAGGTCCAACATTTAGAGAGCAATTGTTTGGATCCTCAAAGCTTCACAGTACTCATCCTGCTGCTGATCTTTCTTGGAATGAATCAGAGAGCGCTGAAGAGTTTGAAAAACGTTCTGAAAAAGCCTACAAGAAATTGAAGGGCGTTAAATAAAGGTGAAGCGTGCGATAGGGAAGTCTGGATTACGACCCATAAGAGGTTTGCTCAACTTCCTGTATATACTAAATACTTTCAACCCTCAGGGACATTCTTTATGAGTTTTTTTAACGGCTTGCTGTCACTTCACTGAACTGCATTTTAGTTATGTACTAGCGGCGGTAAAGTCTTAGTTATACGTAACTATAGCAATTGTAAACTTTCGAAGAAAAATTGAATGGCTCCCCTTCAAGCGTTTATACAAGGTTCACGTTGATTGTTCAGCAGTAGAAGAAAGTTCAGATGAGAAAGGCAATTTTTCTTAATGCAAATCCTGGATAAGCCAGGAGGTTTCGTAGGTCTTTTGTCCCCACGATTTATTTATGAATATTGATAATATACAGCTTCTTTAAATGATTGTTTTCTTGATATTTTCATATTTTCACGATGATTTTTGCACCGTTATGTCTTTTCCCCTCCAATTCTTCAAGACCCCTTTTAATCCTGTCATCAAATGACCCATCGTCATCCATCAACTTTATTGACTTGTGAAGTTTTAACTTCCTCTCTTCGAAAAGGTTTGAAGTAAAACCAACGAAATTTTTTCCAAATTCAATGTTTTCATGAAATTTCTTGATATTGATTGTTTCAATTTTGATACTGTCATCTAAATCCTCAACTGTTGGAGTGCCAGAAACACAAATCAAATTCTTTTCACTTTCTTTGACACTTTTTTGCATAGCTTTGACAATTGTCTTTGATGACTCCTTAGAGACAACATCAATGGCATGCTCAACACTTCCTGAACATGCTTCAAGTAGTTTTTCAATTATGATTTCTTCAGATTCGAACCTATCTATCACTTCATCAGCTCCAAGACTTTTGAGGTGTTCGCTATTTTGCAAACCAGCAACAACGACGACTTTTTTAAACACTTGGGATTGTTTGGCCAGTTGAATTAGAAAATGTCCGATCGATGTGGATCCCCCCCATATAACCAAACTACCCTTAGTTTTCTTGAGTAGTTCCAAATCATTGAATTTCAGAAAGTATGAAAGAGAACATCCAGCTGTTACTAAACTGACACCTGCGCCGGCAAAAGCAGATAATTCTAAACCAGCAGTATCTGCAGTCCGACCATGACTATGAGCTGCCACTAAAGAGGGGACTCTCCAAACGAGTCTTGAATCAAAAACAGTATATTCTTGGAAAGTTGAAGTTTGAATGTTGCGATAGCTAGTACTCGCCAGGAATACCTTGCAATTCAAAGGAAAGTCTTCGATAGAAACTTTTTTTCCTAGTTTAACAACCACTCCACTACTTTCTCTACCATTTATCCAAGGAAAGCTGTAGATGCAAAATTTGTATTTCTTTGTTTTCCAGTCAAAATGATTGAGACCCACATAACTATTCTTTACCAGAATTTCGTAGTCATCGAGCTCTAAAGGAACGTCAACGTTGTCTTTCATTGTCATTTCATTTTCAAAAGATTCAATTACTAAGGCTTTTTGAACAGATGGTACTTCAGATATTTTCCTAGAGACTGGAGCGTCGGGAAGAATTCTTGGTCTTTTAGCTCTAATCAACCCATCATTACCATGAATAGGCGACTTTTCAAGACCCTCCCACTTCTCAGTGAAAATGAAACTTCTCTTCAACATCATTGCTCATTTCAAAAAATTATATCGCTCATAACTTACTATTACACATCGAAGAGTTTTATAAGTATTTGTCGCATCTTGCCTTCATTACCTCGAAGACACTGTGACTCTCTTATTTTTTTGCGTATATCGGCTTCAGTGAAAGTGACGCCGGAGAACAAAAAAACTAAGTCTAAGACCGCGTGTCTCCACATATCTGGGTGTCCACCTTTTAGCGATATTCCTTTTATGACTTTCAGCGTGTTTTCTCATATCCCAAATTTTCGGATGAGAGTGCTGCTTATGACGCTGGAGACACCACAATGGCTCTCTGTGTAAAAGAGGCAGTAGAGGTTCCCGAGGCAGTAGAAAGTTTTCGGAGACTATATTAATTGAATTATTTAATCTTATGAATTCAGCCGACTATATTGGATAGAGAGGTTGATTTATATTACTATTTTTATCTGCTCATGAACAGAATCATTATTGTAGATCAAATTTTAAAATAAACAATGACTGTGAATAAAGATCTTGAAGTGGATAAGATAGCAATTATCGGTGGAGGCATAGCTGGGCTTACCTCATTATTTGAATTGCTGAATACCAAACGGGATGGCTCGACTTCGTTGGTATACTCAGAGACCAAGGAATTAGTATCGTACGGGATTTCAAGCGAGGACAGAGCATTTTCTGAGATTGATGTGTTTGAGCAGAGTAATCAAGTTGGAGGTATATGGAACCCTAGTTATGACGCTGCAGAGACAATTGATCAGGAGTATTTGGATTCGGGGAGGTACAATGATCCCCATGTTCTTCGTCCCAAGACAAAGTACCCCGATCAACTGAAAGAAGGTTTACATGGACTCGAAAACCCACTGCTAACCCCGAAAACAACAGATATTCCGAAACCTTGGGCGAAAAGTGGCATATATCCTAGTCTTTTCTCTAATGTTCCAGAAAGGTATCTTAGAAATTCATTTATGCCATTTCAAGATGATACAAACTCAGGGACGAAAAACCCTATCGCGCCATTAATAGACAAAGAGCAAATCGTCGACCAGGTCAAGGATTTCGTCAAGGATTTTGATTTGCTAAAATATGTTAGGTTGAACTCCGAGGTCGTTGATATTACTAAAGATGAAAAAAGCGGCAAATGGTTATTGACTATCAGGGAAAGTGCCTCTGGAGAAAGCAATAAGTGGTACACGAAAAGTTACGATGCTGTTATAGTAAGTAATGGCCATTACTCGATCCCATTTATTCCATACGTGGATGGACTAGCAGAATGGAATAAGAAGTTTCCGGGTAGCATCATTCATTCAAAAAGTTACAGGAATGACGATTTATTCAAGAACAAAAATGTTCTCTTTGTTGGAACAGGTTTAAGTGGGATTGATCTTATTCAATACGCTTTCCCGGTTGCTAAGAAGGTTTATGTTGCACGGACGCCAGGAAAAAGAGAAGTGTATGAATGGTTAGGTAATGCTGCAACTTCCGAAGGAATTCAAGCAAGACCTCGAGTTAAAAGCATCAATGCAAAAAATAAAAGTATTACCTTTAACGACGATACAGTCGTTCAAGATATTGATATTATTGTTTTTTCTACTGGCTATCACTGGCACTACCCTTTTTTAAGCGAAACTGACACAGGAGTTAAAGTAAGACCTGGTAGAAACGGGAAAATAGCAGATTCCGGCTCTAGTGTTGCGGGCCTGTATTTGAACACTTTCTCTATCGAAGACCCTACCCTAGCATTTGTTGGAGTTACTATCACGTCAATTAAATGGCCGTCTTTCGAATTGACGGCATCTGCAATAGCGGGCGTGTGGACAAATAAGTCCCATCTACCGTCGAAAGAGCAACAGGAGTCCCTTAATAGGGAGAGAATTGAGAAATTCGGTTCAGGATTAGAGTTTCACTATTATCCGTGGGACTCCTTCAAAACAATAGCTGTCGAATTGGCAAAATATTTGCCAGCCAAAAGGAGCCTGAAGGATATCCTCGACGAGAAACATCTTCAAGAAGATTTCGAAAAGTCTTTTGTTGTTGCCGAACAGCTCTTTTATAAATATAAATTAGGCGAATTAAAATATTGAACAAAGGATCCGGTGAGGTAGAAAATAAGTTGGTATATCTCACAAAAAAAAGCCCGAATTTGAACTCAACCTCGTCTGTACTTTATTTTAATTATATTTGCATACTTAAAATTCACAGAGAACTTGTGCTTGTATATCGGTGCAAGGTCAAAAAACACAGGCAATACGCCGATGCATAGCAAACGTTCCAATACTTACATGAGTAAATCATTAATTCCATACTTTTAGTAGTGCTGATATCTTTGTCGAATTTAGAAACATGCTTGTAGCAGTTAACTGTTATACGACGATCCTAATTATTTATTATCTTCTTTCTCCTTTCAAGTTTAATCGCATTTGCATTTTTAAAAAAATTAGAATATATAATCAATTAACAGATAGTACAAACATCTGAGTTGTAACTAACCTAAGGAACATTCATGCCTTTTTTATTCTAAACAGACGCCTCAATTTATTTGAAGAGAAATTAGTACTTCCTACCTTGAAAATTTCGTCAAGTTGTTCTAAGGTGAAGCTCTTAGTCTCTGGAACAAAAAAATATGCCAAAACCCAAACTAAGATATTGAAAGCCCCATAAAAGTAAAGCCCTCCTGATGTTCCCATGGTGGTGTTCATTTTTGGCCATGTCATGCTTAAGCAAAAGTCAAGCGCCCAATTTGCACTCATACAGAACGCGCTATGAGCCATTCTCACTGAAATTGAAGATGTTTCAGCAACTAAAATGAAGCTTACTGGCCCTATACCGATACCGTAGCAAAGAACGAACACGTACATAGCTGCCAGGCCCAACCCCAATCTTAACGAGTCTCTGGTGATGTTCAAAACACCACCCAACCAAAAGAGACAAATGGCTTCAAAGGGCAGCGTTAACAGTAACATCCTTCTCCTTCCGTACCTGTCTATCAATTTCGCGCCAATAAAGGTCGAGAGAAAACAGCCACCACCTATACCGATAGAGCCGGCAATAGCAGTGACGGGCTGAATCCCAGCGTTAGTCAATATGGTTGCTGTATAAGAAACCAAGATGTTCACACCACCATACTGCTGTCCTAAAATTCCAACAAGAGATGCAATTAATGCAAATCTGTTTCTTGGCACTTTAAATAGTGCTATTGCTTGCTGAGACAGAGTTAATTGAGGCGTCGTTTCACCTTCGTATCTCAATGATTCATACAAAATATAAAAATCTCTCGCCCCTGCCACATCACTTGGTCTCAATTTTATTAAAGCTTTGAGAGATCCTTTATAGTATCCTTTTGAAATTAACCAACGTGGAGATTCAGGCGCAAGATGGATAACTAGCACACACAGTAATGGCGGCACGAACGAAGACCCGATCATCAATCTCCACGATAGTTGACCTTCTATACCAACAAAAGCACGGTTGAATACTGATCCTAACATTACGCCAAGAGCGATAAAAGTCTGCCAAAGCATCAGTAACGCTCCCCGACAAGCGTGGGGAGAGCACTCAGCAACGTACACAGGCGATGTTGCTGAGTTCAAACCCATACCAATACCCATGAAGAGCCTCGCAAACAGCAAACAAGGCAAGCCATTTGAAAAAGCTTGGATTATAGATCCGATTACCCCAATGAGACAACTGACAAAGATGATAGGGCGCCTTCCCCAGTATTTATTGAGAACGACAACCAACGGGGATCCTAACACTGTAGCGGCTAGGTATGGGGCTGCCAGTGTCAAACCTTGGATGTTTGGATCAGTTATGTTAAATTGTTCCTGATACTGAAGTTGTGCACCACCGACAGCACTTTCATCCATACCGAAATTGACTGCAGCCAACGAGGTTGTTAAAGCAGCGATGATCATCCCAGTTGATAAACTTTTGATAGGATGAAGGACTTCTTTCTCTGCCAATAATCTTTCGTGATCTTCAAATCCATCCGATTCTATGAAATTAGGATCGTTAGCGATCAGTGCTCCACGTTCCAAGGTAGATCGATATTCTTCCAAATCATGCTCAATAATAATCGAGTCAACGTTCTTGAGTACGACATCTTGGTCGACACCTTTTTGAAAAACATATTCAACGTTTATTGATTCTTCGCTAGATTGAGCTTCCAGGACCTCGACTTTCGCCAACTTGGATTCAGCGGTCATGTTTCTTGATTAACCGACAATGGCACACCTTAAGTAATCTTAGATGCGAGATAAGAGCTGCTTATGTAGATTTAAGAATCAAGGTACGAAGCTATAAATATGAGCAGACTAATCAGAGAAGAGTTAGGCATATGTCCGAAATGTCTTGGTGGGTTGGGACCGATATCTTGGCGACTTTGAATATCAGACCATGTAAGTATCCTAACGTATCACTTAACAGCTGGAATATTATAATGAAGACACAGAAAGTCATAATCAATGTCTCAAAATAACGTTGAAACAACCATTGTTCACATTTGTCGAAACGACTCCTCTCACAGTTTTCATTTATTGATTTAATCTTAATTTACCCACATGCGAACAAATCTAATTTCTCGAATTATTGAATAAATTTCCAACACAGACCATCTCCAGTGGAGTGAAATAATTGCAGACACTGACTGAATAAAATTTCCAGCTATTCTATTTTACTGGCACCGCACTCTGACTTTCGTACATTTTTACCAAAAACCGCTTTTTAAGGTGTAGAGCAAACTATAGTCATATTCGTCATATCTAATATCTAAGTATGACTACCCAATCCCAAAAAACACAGCCCTTTGGAAGCTCTCAATCGCTGTTATCGGCCATTTAATTATTTGATAAAATGACGAAGTCATTGTGTCCCTCATTGTCGACGCCCGGGCCCCGCGTTTTCTTCCACAGCATGAACTGTGGAAATGAAAAAAAGAAAACTAGCACCTAGCCAAAGGACAAATAATTCAATTGTATGTCTTCATAGTAAGAAGAGTACTGATTTATAGTGTCACATAAGTGAGGCGTCAGTTAGTTCACTAGAATAGAGGGTGAAAAGTATTCCTTCGGAATTCAGAGGTGGGACAGCTTTAGATGGTATGTAGATCAAATGGGGTGCCTTCTCGATGGAACCATTTCATTGAAAGTTCATATATAAATGAAGTTCATAGTTCATCTGGAAGGATTCCTTTCTATTACGAAATAGTAGTTAGAAAAAAACCGGAAAGTGGTAAAGATTAAAAAATGGAACCAGTATTCTCGCAAGGCGTTGGGTATGGTATTGTCATAGGGCTTGGTGCTTTCTTCGCAATTCTAATGAATATTGTGACATTTATTCAGAACAAGTATTTTGCTCACAAGTCAAGTCACGCAGATGAATTTACAGCTGCCTCGAGGAATGTTCCTCTTGGACTGATGGTTGTTTCTATTGTTAGCAGTTGGTGTTGGTCTTTGACGCTTCTTCAGTCCGCGACTGAATCATACACTTATGGTATATCGGGTAGTTACTTCTATGCTATCGGAGGTTTCATTCAAGTGTCCGTATTCAGTATCGTCGCTTCAAAAGTCAAGGCGAATGCCAACCTAGTGACGACGTTTCCAGAAGCTGGTTATCTGAGATTCGGAACAGCAGGACATGTCGCTTTTTTGTGGAGTGGTATCGTATGCAATACCATTGTCAGTGCTTGTATCTTATTAGGTGGTGCGGCTGTGCTTAATGCAGTGACAGGCATGAATATGTATGCAGGATTGTACCTGTTCCCACTGGTGTGTGCCATATATGTGTACTTTGGGGGTCTAAGGGCTACTTTCATATCAGATGCTTCTCACACATTCCCCTTGCTGGTGTTTTTGATTGTGTTTGTGTTCTACATTTTCGCTGGAGGGTCTGATATTATTGGTTCACCAGGCAAAATGTGGGATCTTCTAACGGAAGTGGCACACCAAGGTCCGGTAGATGACAATTATCATGGTTCTTATCTAACTTTCAGAAGCAAAAGTGGTGGTATCTTTTTATTCATTTCCATCATCACTGGTTTTGGCCTCGTTGTTCTAGATCAAGCTTATTGGTCGAGAGCCATCGCTGCACAGCCATTGAAGACCTCGAAAGCTTACTTTATCGGTGCTGTTGCTTGGTTTGTAATTCCCTGGACAATGGGTCTTTGTCTGGGACTGGGAGCAAAGGCCTGCTCATTACAAGCCGGGTTCCCTCCGTTGAGCGACACTGAGGTCTCTGCTGGTCTAGCTGCCGTTGCAGCAGCATCTCACCTATTGGGTAAAGCTGGTGCTACTATGATCTTACTAATGATTTTCCTCTCGGTGACTGCTTCGTTTTCTGGGGAATTGATAGCGACCTCTACCCTCTTGTCTTACGATGTTTACAAGAGATACATAAAAAAGGACGCAACCCCTCATCAAGTTTTGGTAGCTTCAAAGATCAGTGTTTTCATTTGGGCAATATTCGCTGGTAGCATTGCCAGTATATTCAATGCAGTCGGGATTTCAATGGGCTGGCTCTTCAACTTTTTGGGCTGTGCGACCGCTAGCGGCGTGTTTCCTGTTGCGTTGACGTTTACATGGAGTAAGCTTAACAAATGGGGAGCAGTATGTGGATCTGCATTGGGTATGATCTTGGCTATTGCAGTTTGGCTTATTACCTGCAAAGCATATCTTGGTGAAATAACCGTCGACAACTTATCCAACAGATGGGTTTCATTTGCGGGAAATGCAGCTGCTTTAGCTCTGGGTGGTATCTTTTCCGTAGGTGCATCATTGATCTGGCCAAGTGACTTTGATTGGGATGACATCAGAAATAAGACAATTTTGACAGAGAACATTGATGAAAGCACTCTAGATGATGAAAACTCCCTGACCAAAGAAGAAACCGTCTATGATATCAGTTACGTCAAGAACCTAAAGGAAACTGATGACACTGGCGAATCGACTTCATCTGCTGATAACGTCAACAGGAGCGCTGAGCAATTGGAAATACGGAATACTGTACTTTCTAACAAACCTAGGGACCTTGATCTCCCGGAAGTTGAAGAAATTCCTCATGACCAGCTTCAAAAACAGTTTAAATTCTTCACAAAGCTCTCGATAGCTTGTGCAGTTATATTGGCAGTGTTAATTCCAGTTCCGCAGATAGCTGCTCCATATGTTTATAGCAAGGGATTTTTCACATTTGTTATCGCTGCTAATATTATTTGGCTTTTCGTAACATTCAGTGTGTGTGTCGTTTTGCCCATTTTGGAGTCAAGAAAGTTTATTGGAAGACTCTTCTTTATTGTTATCGGAAAAGGTGACAAAACTAGTACGTGAAAACTTATTAATTTCGTGACCTAAGCTCGCTTTAACCGAAGCACAGTACTAAATACGTATGTATATATATTCTTGATCTTTTTTATTACAGTTTTTAAAATTTTTTGATTTTGGTGATATATTGGATTTTTGCTCATTAACATACGCTGAGGGTGACTGAAGAATACACCGGAACTCGTGTGACCGAGGTGGAATTTCGAACACCCCCTCAGATGCAAACAAGTTTTAAAGATCTTGGGCAATTGAAAAAAGATATGTTACAAACGTAATTACACCATCGAGAAAAATTTCATACCCGACAAAAACATGATACTCAATCGTCTCAGTACCTTCGAGATATTTCCGAGTAGCCCTTTGGTTTAAAGCTACCCATGCAAAGCTTTTCGAGCGTAATTTTCTCGTGGACGTTAAGTACTTAAACACAAAATCAAATTCGAATTCTGCTCTCATAGAATTCTGCTTATTTTAACTCTCCTCGTGCTCATCTCAATTACACCTCTAGCTGTATACTCTTCACATGCTCAAGCGTTCCTTTCAAGGCATTGGCACTTTTCCCGCATTCTCCGCCATCAGTAATCAGATTTTGAAGCTGATCCATGATTCCGTCGTAGAAATGCTCTAATAAAACTTTCCTTCTCGCCGAATGGTCCTGAAATGATATACCGTTGAGCTCTTCAAGCGTTGACCCGGAAGAGGCTTTTGAGCCACTCATAGAAGGATTGCCTGTGAATTCTTTAGTAAACAGCTTCAAATGCTGATAAGGTTGGGAGGATTCGGGGATGAGATACTTGCCAAATGTATATTGATTGTTGACCTCATCAGCTGCTTCCTCTGGGGAATCCTCCAAACATCCACACTTGATGAAATTTAGTAGTGTTTCCAAATTTATTTGACGAGCCTTCTGTGCTTTAGCACTATTCATGTTCACAACACTAGCACTATTAACTCCCATGCTCACAGTTTTCTTTGATGTTTTCTTTTCTAGCGACCACCCCAGTACACCAAACATACCTCTCAGCATCTTAATCCAGGCACTGCGAACAATCTCATCACCACAGTACTTTACTGCACAGTTCAAAAACTTCCCCGAGTCTCTCTGGACTACAGGAGTAATATGCGTCATACTACTGTTGATGAAAAGCACGAAAGCTCTACAATGGAGTTTCAAAACGTTTTCATCGTGCTGGCCTATTTCCTCTAGCAAATCCAATAACGCGGCCCTCACATGAACATCCTCATCACAGATAAGTGGAAAACAACCATTCAACATCTGAGTAATACATTTAGAATTAATAACCTTAGGAATTGCTTGTTTAAAATATATCAGTGTCTCCTTCCTTGTGATAGGACTATGATGTCTGCATAAAGATATTCTTCGCACTATTTCATCCTCAAGACCTTTCAAGCCACGAGAACCCTCGTTGCCTGAACTGATTTTAGATTGGTTGGGCAGCGAAATCATCCTAGCCACGAAGGATGTGTCGGTTACATTGGTTGGCTTCGGTTTGGACTTACCAACCTTAAGCTTCTTCTTTTGGAAGTCCTGCTGTTTGAGCGTCTTCTTCTTGGCCATTATGCGAGTGAACGATGATTTTAATGTTGGTAATGACCTTTTGATTTGGTTTTGGACCTGCGATGAGCTAACATATTTGAAAAATTTTCGTAATTAAAATTTGTGCGAGACAAATCAGAAAAGGTAATTTACTTAGTTGAACTCAACATAATAAAACAGGGGAAGAGATGAGTTCAAGGGCATTAAGAAGGCTGGGAAGTGATAGTTTAGAAGCTACGCTTGCCAAAATAACTCAAAAAGATGTCGAAAATGACCAACATAAGGTACGTTCAGCAAAGAAAACGCAAAATGTGAACTTTTTTGCTTTAATGGGCGATACAGAGCAGGATGAATCAGAGGACTCTGAAGATAACTATTCAGGAAAGCTGGCTGAGAAGATATCAACACATGCAGTAGTAAGTCTGCCCTCTAAATCTCAAAAGAAAAAGAACAAGAAAAAGAAGAGAGCTAACAAAAATCCGCCAATTGAGCAGCATGAACAAGACAACAACCATGAAGACAGTGACGAGGAGCTCGCTCGTTTAATCAACCAATTCAAGAAGCGAGACATAGAGAAGGGTAACTCCGTTAATTTAGGGACTGTTACAGATAGCTCAGACTTAGATTACGATACCGCTATCGAGGATGAATTGGAAAATGATGCCCTGGAACACGACATTAGAAGCGATCCCGGTTTCACAAACTTTAAGTCATTTTCTGAGATCAGGAAAGTATTTTCAGACATTGATATGAAAGATTTGAATCCTGACAACGAATTCAAGGTATTATTTGATGATCTATCTCCGGAAGCATTAGCTGATGTGGACTCAATGACCTCGACACACGTTTCTCCACAAATAATGAAGCAACTAGAGAGAATGAAAAAATTAGTACGGAATTGGGGTGGTAAGGATCGTAAATCTGTTCCTAATGGATCTACCGTCCGTCGCTTAGCATTCACAAAAATCCGAGATGACTGGCTGCCTACTCCACGAGGGGAACTTGTGATGAAACAGTTGCTTCCCAATGATATTGAGGACTGGCTCTGCTGGCAACGTCCTCAAGATTGGAAGGATGAGATCAGAAAAACTGTACAAAAATGGACGTCCAAGGGATTCGAGTTCTACAAGTTTGAACCACTGAGTCCAGATCTCAATCGAAAAGCGATGACTGAATTTTACATGAGCGTGATTTTACACCCAGATCATGAAGCTTTGATTAATCTAATTTCTTCAAAGTTTCCATACCATGTTCCAAGTTTACTGCAAGTCGGTTTGATCTTAGTTAGGCAGGGTGACAAAACGAATTCAAATGGACTCGTAGAACGAGCTCTTTTTGTATTTGATCGTGCTTTGAGAGCTAATGTAACTTTCAATGGTCCTGCGTGTCAACTGCCGTACATTTACTTCTTCAATAGACAGTTTTATTTGGCAATCTTCAGGTATGTTCAGATCATATCCCAACGCGGTGCTGTGGCAACTGCTAGTCATTGGTGCAAAGCTTTGTGGTCCTTGTCTCCTCTAGAGGATCCCTTAGGCTGCAGATATTTTATGGATCATTTTCTTCTTTTGAATGAGGAATACAACTACTTAATCAACTTAGCGCAATCCCCTCTTTTGACGACTTATACACAATGGTACACTCTCAGTCTTTCGTTGGGTATCGTTTTGAGTTATTTGCGGTTGGACTCAACTGAGAAGGCAAGACGTGAGCTACAAAGGTCGTTTGAACACCATGCTACCTCTCTGAGAAGAATTTTCACTGAAATCACCTTAGGAGACTCAAATTTGCTTGGAAGACTAGGAAAACTTGATGAAAATGCAACCAATCTCCTAGAGGTCAAAGCGTACATGTTGAGGATGAAATCTTTATGGAGCCCATTGGAGTTAAAATTTCTACATGACGAACTGTTGGTCATTATAAGTGAATACAATGCAGGAAATACGAGTATCTTAATTGATGTTCATACAGTCGAGGAAAGCAGATTTTATATTCAAGAGTTCCCCATAAACCTTCTACGTTTCTCAATCTTATCCCAAGAATCGTCAGTAATGGCATGCATACCAGAAAGCATTTGGTCAGATTACGAAGTTTACGAATTTGACGTTTTGCCACCAATTCCTACGGACAAAGAGAGTTTAGATGTTATCGAAACAATAAGGAGCTTCATAAGTGAGGATGACTTGTCTACTCAACAAATGGAATTGATGCAAGATGAGCACATCCTTAATCAAATCAGGCAACTATCATTAGAGCAGTTCATGCAAGAAAACCCAAATGCAGGCATTGATGAGTGAAAAAGAAAGAAACATTTATAATACATAGAGGTAAGTACCTTGATAAATACGAGAGCTCTGCTACTGAGTTTATCATGTTTGGCTATTCACCCAGCTAACAACCGTACCGTAATGCTGTTAGCGATAGTATGACTCATCTTGTTCTCCATTTTCGAGAACATTGCGAAAGTTCAGGTTTGGGTCACTATCACTCGTATTTGGCGGATAGTTGGTATTGCTTTGAGTTTCATTCACAACTGCAACATGGGAATCTGGTGTGGGCATCGAGTAAAGGTGTCCACCATCTGCAGTTTTGACATCCTTCTCAGGATGCACAACATCAGAGTTTTTCAGTTTAGATGCATTTATCGGTTGTTTATCCCTACCACGTTGAACTTGCCTCTGATTTCTCACTTGTGGCTTGTTAATTTTTCCAGGCTTGTTGAAATGCATCACCGAACCTGAAACTGGGCGTTGAGCATTCATTGGCGTGCCTTGAGGTGCCGAGGTTGCTTGAATGGACGGGAAACCACGCAAATATCCATGTACGTTTCCCCATCGCTGGAAATGAGGCGACGGCTGATAATAAGGATTCATCGGATGATAAGTATTTGAGGACATGGGCTGTTTAGAACCGTATTGAGGCATCGTCATATAAGGAGCTGTCGGTGCCATGGGTGTCATTCGGAAACCGGGCGTAAATGGCCTACTAGAAAGTCCCGATGTCTGTACATTCTGACCTGAAGGATATGCAGCTAAACTAAATGCATCAGGAACATACAAAGCTGAGTTATCACACATGTAATCCTCCATTGTGTAACCTCGCGTTAAATATGGGTCTGAACCAACATACTGGGAATCAGCCATTTGATAAGGAAATTTTCCTGGGATATAACCCGCATATGGATGCCCTCCTTGGTAAAAACGTTGATCATGAGAAGAGTGCTGTTGATTTCTCAGCCCTTTCTGAACGTCTTCTTCACTAAATTCATCGACCCTCTCGGATGCATTTTTTAGATCATCTGTTTTGAGCGCCTGTTTGCCTGGAACCCTTTCGTTGTCCTTCTCTGTACGATCCCTCGTAAAAGATGCATAGTATTCGCCATTTGTCATGAAATTCGAGCGCGTGGCAGACATAGGAGGAGGATGAGGAGGAACTTGAAAGGTAAATCTTGCTGCTGAATTCATGGGCTGCGGGATCATTGCCATTTCTTCATGGAATTGATGGTTGTCATAGAAGCCAGCAGACAAAGGCGGTATAGCTGACAATGGTATCATACCGCCTTCCATATCATTTTCATAAAAGGTGGGATTAAATCCTGCTTGATTCTGATCCTGTAAAGGATATTCAATTTCGACCGGAAAATAATCAAGCGGGAAGTCATCCTCTTCTTTCACAGTGCTTATTAAATCGGAGAGATGCGTATCTGAACCGTTAACAAAATCTCGATTACCGGGTGTACTTTCGGGAGGATTTATAACCAACTCCTGCGGAGCATAATTCGTGGGTAATTCTTCTTGGACTGGGTCACTAAGGGTAGGTATTGGCTCTTCTAGTTCTTCATCCTCCATGACCTCCTCTTCCTCCACAGGTTCATGGTCATCATGCTGATTGTTGGTGATTGACGACAAACTCCTAGCTGGGTCCTCATCAACCGTAGACCCTGCAGTGGAAGAGTTCATGCCCTTTCTCTGAGAGTCCATATGCTGCAGTAATTGTTCATATAATGATATCCCGGATCCTTCATCATAGGTAAAGGAAAGCGCCGGTTCGCTTATTGGTCGTGTTGTAGAAATGTGACCAGCATTTTGCCTTTTGAGGTCTCTCTCTAGAGCATCTGTAAAAAGCTTGTCATGTGGAACACTGAACCAAAAGAACACTTTCTGTTTCTTCTGAGTCTTCAGGCACATATTCTTGAATAGAAAGGACAAAAAGTCAGATTTTGGCATTTCGAGAGTAGCATCTATCCCGCACTTCAGATTTCTAAGGTCTGAGAAGATACCTTCTTCGAATTTTTTTCGGTCGATAACCTGCCTTCCGAACTTCTGTATCCTGTATACGCAACATTTGACAATGTCAGTACCCGTTATATAGTACAGGTTATTCCAAAACACGCACGAAACGAAACCTTGATCATTGTTCAGGTAGTATCGTCTAATAATTTGATTTTCTTGCCAATTAGCGGGTGCAGTCGCGAGAAAGAACTTCAGATCTTCGATCAGTCTGAGCGATTCCTCCACTTCTTTAGGCGTACTTTTCACACCACAGGATTCCACAGATGATTTCAATATTTCCTGCGTCCTAATATGGGATTGCGACATTTCACAGTTACGATTTAGCCCAGAATAATGATATTTGTTCTTTGTTTGACGAATTCCTCAGTCTTGTAGGATAAGACTGATTTAGCCCTCGTTCCGTTTGAACTTTGAAGAATGTTTCCAACCAGTTTCTAAACGTATCTGCTCTTATAAGGGATTGTATAATCAATGCTTTCGCAAACCCTTGCAAACTGTTTCAAACTGAAACCTCACTTCTCTGTTCAAGCTTCTGGTGTTAGTTGAAGAACAATCCAGATTTGAGGTTTCACAACACATCACCAAAAACGATCAGAAGTTTATCGAAGCTACTGATAATTAGATGAAGGGATCTTATCCCAAGACATATTTATTATTATTAGTGTTGTTAACTCCTATTAACCTATTGAAAGAACTTCACCACTTCTTCGGCATGGGTGAGAAGGGAGTTGCAGTTTCCCGAAACGAAAGCGAAAAGAGGATTTTGAGCTTCTAAGTTGAGAATGCATGTGATGTAGCTGGCGATTTTAATGTCAAGGTAGGTAGGAACATCGGTTTTGGAGAAGAAAGTTTCGTGCTCTAAAAGATCTTGGAACTGTCGCAGAACTTTTTGACAATTGAGTAAAAGGGGAGAAATTAAGTCATCGATATTACCAGAATTGTAGACGGTAAGTGACTCGATGTTCTTGAAAATCTCGATATGGCGTAAGTAGAAGTTGTTTCGCATCATCAAGCAGACTTTAATATTTGAATTTACCAGTTTATCTAATACTTTTGCTTGACCGGGCTTGTAGTAGTATAGTTCCAAAAATTTAGCATTGCTCGTACGGTAGAGTACCTGAGTAAGCCAGCAGTCGTAAACGACCGTGTCCAACAAGGAAATGTACATAATGTTCTCAGGATCTGAGACCCTCGAATTTAGAATCTCGGTTATACTCTCGGTGGACCTCACGTGCCTTTTAGAAGAACCTTCTACCATAATCGGTAGTCTGCTGTTAATAGCCGCAGATTGAGAAAGAACACAGATGGAGTGTTGTGGCTTTCCAGATTTAATACGGTCCTTTGAACTCAATTTTAAATTATTCTTCTTGCAGAGAGCAAGTTGTGTGTAGAGGCACCAAGGGTCTGAAGCTAAAATGGTCTTGGTCGTTGGTTCTTCGAAGACATTGTAGACTCCTAGCTTGAACACTTCAGTAGACGCATTCTGAGCACCAGGGGCTTGTACAAAATAAAATGTCCTTTCAGTTTGCTCATGTGCGCTAGCATAGTCTGTCTTCTTTACAGGTGGGTACGTCACGAGAGGAAATTGATCGAAAAGTCTTTTCACAGGTGCTGGTACCTGGAAAACGCTGAACATATCAAACAGTTATGCAGAATGAATTCCTATTCTATCAGTGATGACCGCTCTGTATTGTCAAACAGTTTTTTTTTTTCAAGCGGCCTAAGACGCGGCGATCAAATATTAAGTGAAAACTATGGATGAAGATTTAAATAGTTATGACATATTTACAGCGCATGTTCCTTCTTGTAACCCATAGCCTTGACTAGCGATTTCAAGGGAAAGACCGGAGCTAGACTTAGTGCGAAAAGAATATTAGCCGCTTCTCCTTTACTGATTCTTTCAACATAGCTCTCAATATCAGAAACAGTAACTTCGTTGGGCTTTCCGATCGTACTAGACTCAAGGTTCTTTGAAACATGGCTGACGAGCCTTTTTTTGATAAGTTGCTTCTGTTTGGGTGTTGCAGCTGTAGATCTCCAAGGGACCCATTTGGTAAAGTTCTTCGTCCTAGGAATATTTGATGAGGTAGCAGAGCTTGCGAGTTTACTTGTTAGCTCGTTTACGATAGCATTTACGGATCCCACAACTTCAATCAAATTAGAGCTCGATGTAATTTTACGTGGGATGAAACGTAGACCCGTTTGTTCGCGACACTTGTATGGGACCTCGGTGTATAGTTTGAGGATATAGTTGTTACCATTTTGGTCCTTTTTCTTTTCTTTATACAGCCGTATGTGATGGCCAGCATTTAAAGTCATTGCCCAAGCATCTTTTGCAAATTTAACCCATGGATAAGACGATTCTTTGATCAATCTGACCTCTTTGATAGAATCGCTCTGTGTTTCGACGGGTTCATTACTGTTCATGGAACCCATTTGCTCGTAGAAAGTTCTAAAATCCTCATATGTAGTCAATGTCAAGTCAAATGCATTCGCAGTTTTAATTAATTGTTGAAACTCTTTGTGAGCAAGCTTTTCTTTATCCTGTTCCATTTTAATTTGATTTTCTAATTGCTGTTGTTTCGTAACAATGTCCAGTTTAATTTGCTCGAGATCTTTCAAGGTGGCTTCATCCAGTGAACCACAATCGCTATCTATTCCCGCCAGAGTGGGCATTGATACAACTCCAACATTGGAAACGCCGATAAAGTCTATTATATGGCAGTAATCTTTGCTGTGATGTAATCGTAGTCCTCTCCCGATCATCTGGACTAGAAGGGATCTTGATCTGGTTGGTCTGCAAAGCAGAATGCAGTCAACGTTAGGCAAATCAGTTCCCTCTGTAAAAATTCCACAGTTCATCAATACCTCTATTTTCCCGTTCTTAAAGTCCTCCACGATTGAGTCCCGCTCAGTTTGCCGAGTTTTGGCTGTCACATACTGTGCATTTATGCCATGACTTCGGAATAGTTCAAATAGTGATTTTATATGGCGAACGTCACACCCGAACAAAAGAGCTGATTTCAAACCGTGCGTTCGTCTTTTCTGCAAGAAAGTCTTGAGCACAATATTATTCACCTCCGGTGTGTTCATGACATTGGATAAGCCGTCGATGTTGAAATCTGAACCATTGACTGCCACTTTTGACAGATCTACTTTCACATCAATGGTTGTGAATTTGCCTTCGCAAAGCCATCTGTCATCGATCATCTCCAAAATACCACGGTGATACACGATTTCGTCCATAACCCTTGACAACGCTTTGTGATCTGCCCTCTCAAACGTCGCACTGAACCCAACAACAGGAATGGCACTGTCCTTATGGTCCGCATCGAAATGGCTCAAAATATCAATATATGAGTTCGCTGCTGCATGATGCGCCTCATCAATGATTATGAGATCTATCATGTCGCGATCATAATGAGCTAGTCGCCTGATCAATGACTGCACAGACGCAATGACGACGTCTGCACTCTGAAGATCACACTTGTATTTGCCCATTTCGATTTGAATATCGAGATGTGGGAAGGATCTTTTTATCACATTACATGCCTGCTGTGCTAGCTCTCTTCGATGGACAAGAATAAGCGTTTTGTGAGAGCTTTTTCCTGATAGCTGTCTCAATTGCTCTATAAGATTAGAAAAGATCACAGTCTTGCCACCCCCCGTAGCTATGGACACTCCAATTCTCTGCTTGCCTTGACTTATGGAACTGATGCACCTATCGATGCATTCTTGCTGGTAATCACGAAGTACGCACGTCGAGTAACGACTGCAAGCCTTGAAATGCTGTATATATGCGTTTCCAAGAAGACCTATATGCCTAAAGAGTTGCCGAGGCCTCAACATCGAACAAGCACTCACTCTTCACCTTCCTGGACGATGTGATGAGTTCTCTTCATCTTTCAGAACTATTTGCCTGGGTGTCATGTTGTTCAACACTTTTACTTAGATCACATGCGCGAAATGCCTACACTGCGCTCTTCTCGTTGACTTCCGTGGCTTCTTAGGATGTTAAGACTCACGAGGTTATGGACAACTTAGCAAACATGGGTCCCACCTACGTTCTCCCTTATCTTGTTCAAGCTAAAGGCCAGGGTGATAATAAAATTGCAGATTGCCAAACCAACACTGAGATTCTACCTCTTCAAGCCGTATATACTAGCATAAAATTAGATTACCATTCTTATCAATAGCTGCAGGTATATATAGATATATTACAAGTACATGAATGTCATTGGTGTTCTGATGCATTCAGTTGGAATACTGATAATACTATCGATAATAGTTGCATTTGCTACGAAACTTCAACGGCTAGGAAAATTTTAAGGAGTCAAAGATGTGGCTACATTAGGTACGGGACTCAACGAAAGGACAACATAGCATCATTTATTGTTATTTAAGAGGAAGGTGGAATCGACAAAATCAGAAGTAGAAAACACGAACAGTGTTAGATTCGCTTTTTGAAATTGTATCATTTTCAAATAAATTCCTAAGCATTCTCATTCTTTGTTGCTTGATTTGGAATATAATCTAGAAAGTTCTATCTTGGATATCTCAAAACGGAGGTTACGACATTAAGATAGTTCAAACAGATAAGGCAAGTTAGTGATTTGACGGGACAAGATCACTTATAGATTTTTGAGGTACTGAAATTCCTGATCTACTAGCGAGCTCACACCACTGAAGTTCCTTGAAAGAAATGACCCAAGATTACGAGGTTTACAAGGAGGGAGGACTACTCAACAATCGTTACAAGAAGCTTGAGGATATCAGTGAGGGCTCATATGGTTACGTGTCCTTGGCCAATGACACTCAGAAGAAAAGACTAGTGGCGGTAAAGTACATTTTCAAAAACGACAAAGACGATGAGTTGAACGACGAGGATGAAGACGGCCTCCACAACTCATCTAATGAAAAGAGACAGCAGTTGATCAAGCATCAGAAGTCATTGATATCTGAAAAAGTTAGATCAAAACTTTCCAATAACATTTGTTTTGAGGCCTTATTTGAGGTGGATATTCATACCAAGGTCGGTAAACACGAGAACATAACAGAGATTTACGACTATTTCGATTCTTTTATCATTATGGAGTACTGTTCAGGCGGTGACTTGTACGAAGCTATAAAGGCTGACATGGTTCCTCGAAAAACCAAAAACATCACGCATATCGCGTCTCAGATCATGGACGCCGTTGAATTTGTCCACAAAAAGGGTATATACCACCGTGATATTAAGCCGGAAAACATTTTAATCGATGGTTCAAACTGGACGATCAAACTTACCGATTGGGGGCTGGCCACCACGGAACTAACTTGCTTAGATCGTAGTGTGGGTAGTGAAAGGTACATGGCCCCCGAACTTTTCGAGGAAAATTTGGATCCTCAAGAGAGATCACAGCCTTACGATTGCAGCAAAGTGGACATTTGGGCAATTGGTATTGTTCTTTTGAATATTGTTTTCCAAAAGAATCCCTTCAGCGTTGCAAACCAAACGGATAAATCATTTTGCTACTTTGCCGCGAATAGAGAAGCATTGTTCGATGTATTCTCCACTATGTCATATGACTTTTTTCAAGTTTTAAGGCACAGTTTAACCATTGACCCCACCAACAGAGACTTGATGAGTATGAAAAATGAGCTGCTCAAGCTCGGCGAGTATACTTTGGACGACGATTACTTCAACTCCCTTGAGGATGAAGACGACTTTGCACCTTCTAGGATTGAAGAAGTTGGCTCCGCTCCTACATTTACATCTTCAACTCCTACTGTCATCGAAACGTCCTCCATTTCTACTCCTAGAATCACAGTTGATAAGATAACCCCTGCTCCATCCAACAAAGAAGAATCTAAGGAGAAAGACCCGATTCCAAGGTTCAGATTCAAAAAACGGAGTCACCCAATGCCCGAGCAAAAACGCGGACCTAAACCAATTTATGTGGATAACAGTAAGGTGATAAAGAATTCAAGGAAGCCTTTGGCCATCCCCACCCCCAACACTCACATCAGCAACTTTTTTCACGAGTACAAATCGAAGGGCAATGAGAATTTTAATACGAGAGATTTCTTTACACCACCAAGTGTCCATAATAGATACATGGAAGGAATTTTCAATAACAAACCTGCTAAATACAGGAGTCATAAAAATAACTATAATAATGCCAAAAGACCAAGCTCAAGTGGTAGCCTCAATATTATTAAGTCTGTTCCGAAATCAAACCCTAACAACTTATCATCTTCTTATGGGAGGCGTGGCTCTGCTCATTCCCAAAACTCTCCATCGACAGGCAAGTATATTCCTCCACACTCAAGACCAAACTCTTTTAACGGAGGGTCCCCTCATATTCCTAATATCTCTTCGGTCTTGGAGAACGGCTTTGATGATACTTCTGCAGCACCAATCACAAGTACTTATCACGAACAACATCCAATTTCTATGGATGGTAATGATAATGATCTAGATGACGTTCTCTTTACTTTGGAAGAGAATGATATTGACAGCTTCACAAACGAAATGGATAACCTATCAATTCAAGATGGCATTTCAAAGTCCTCTTCGCATTCCTTAAACACTCCAAACGTGTCAAACATCAGCAGCTCTAATGACCTTCCAGATTTGCTTAAATCTCCTACAGTGCATCATCATCATTTAGATGTTTCAATCGACAATCCATTCATTGGGAGGCTTGACCAAAAGCCGAGGAGGCCAAGTAGTGAGTACAAACATAAGCCTGGAATATATGTTCCACCTCATCATAGGAAAGAAGTTCTTCCAAGTCTTTCTCGAAGTCCACTGATTTCAAATGGCGGCGAAGCCACGTTGTCCGTGAATCATAACTCATTGAGTTATAGTTCCTACAATAACCGGCGCCCCAGTGCAAGCCAGATAAGAAGTAAAAAATTGTCATCGAATGGAACATCATTCGTTACACAAAATCATAGCAAGGCGACTACTGAGT